>BSBK01002823.1:847500-1112170 GCA_027943335.1 Chamaecyparis obtusa | reverse complement strand
ATGATATATATATATATACATCCATATATATATATATATATACATACATACATACATACATATATATATATATACATATATGTATATATATATACATATATGTATATATATATATATATATGTAATATATATATATATCTCTCTCTCTCTCTCTCTCTATATATATATATATATATATATATATACTAATGTACTAAATAATATACTAATGTGGAAGATTTGGTGTCATAGATAGGTCTAGTCATGTTTGAGTCTAGGTCTAAGTCTCCCTTAGGATAGGAAGCCTTTGTCGGGTTCCTCCTGCCACTACCTTCTTTCTTTAAGCCGGGTAGGTTATTTTAATACTTTGTTACATTGGGGTAAGTTATAGATCCTAACCCGACAAGGAAGTTACTCTACTTGTGTTCAGTCGCATGATCACAAGAGTTAGAAAAGCGCCATGCGATCATGTGACAATTCAAAAAGGAAACCCAAGTAGGTGCAAAGGAAATGCAGAAAGGATAGAGAAGATTATCGTTGCCGGGCTGGGACCCATGTATGCCAACAGCGTAGATGCCACAAGGATAGAGCAGTCACATGACCGCAAGAATTGAAAAAGAGCCATGCAATCATGCGACAATGAGATGGAGTGACTATAAAATATTATATAAGTTTATTTAAAGTGGTCACATGATCACAAATGGTTAAAAAATGTCATGCGATCATGTGACAATGGGTTCTTGGAAAGTGATTAGAAGAAGTGGTAACGGGATATTCTTTCAAATGGAGAAATTCACACTTGCAGGTGTTTCAAGCCAGGATTCGCACCATGTTGGTGCAATTCCTGAAAGTAATAGGAAGAGCAAGTTTTAGTAGGAAGAATGATCATCTAAAGGTGCATTTCCTAAGCTAATAGAAGACCCATCTTTTTGTGGAGAAATGATAATTTGAAGATGCCAAAGTGTTTGTTAGAGCTCAAAGATCATCTCACAACTCTTAGATTGGATTTTCATTAGTTTTGGCGAAAAGCTAGATTTTGTAGCAAGTGAGTGTGATTTCCACAAGTCAGCCATTATAAAGAGGAAAGACTTCATAGTAGGCAAAGCTAAGTTTCAACAAGTTCATAGATCATGCCGGGTGTTCTTATTGCATTTAAAGATCAACGCTAGTTGGAGATTTGGTTAGTTGTTGCTACTATTTTACATAAGTTTGAATGATGACTTGACTCCATAGCCCAATGGATTATGGCCAGGCAGAATTATGTAAGGGTGAAGCTGAAGGATTGTGACTGAAGTGTCATAATTTGGTGCCTTTTTCTATTATTGTAGTCCGTGGCAACTCTATGGATTCCTCAATCAAAGATGTCTCTTCCTCTTCCCCTATTCTGTCAATATTCTCTCTACTATTGTAATGATATGTGTCATAATCAAGCTCTCAGAGCTTTTCCTCTTTCTTCTATTATTGTAATTGCTATCTTTATCAGAAGATGAAGCATCTTCTTTCCAAGTGTTAATGTACTATAAGTACCCAAGTGAAAGTTTATACAAGGGTCGGAAAATTTTTGGTGTTGGATACTTGATGTTGCAGAGTCAATTGAAAAGTATTTTATGTCAATTATTTTCTATTCCAGTTAGTTGAAATTGTTAATTAGATGGTTCTTTCTCTTAATCTAAGTTACAGTAGGAAGAAAAGGATGTTTCATTCCTTTGTTTCGAGGATGTGAATAAACCCAGTAGGATGTGTTGTGGGATATTCAGAGAAGAACTAATTAGGAGTTGATCATTATTTCATTTCTCTCTCTGTAGTAAGGTGTTACTTATTTCAATCTTGTTAATAGTTGTTATATATTAGTTAAGTGTTGAGTTTATGAATTCATAGGATGTGTGAGTTCTATAGCTTGGTTCATAGATTAGAGAGTTTTCCTTGCCTAGATTAAGTTATGTTTAGGCTTAATTTGGTTTAGCCTCTTCTACTCTCAGGTTAAGAGCATACCCTATGTTACTTTTAGGATCAAAAACTTAATTCATTGCATATCCAACTTAGGGAGCTATACCTATCAATTCAAAGAAAAGCCAGCAATCACAGAGCAGCTTTTCAACTATTGTATTTAGATATTGTTCATAATTTGGGCATTAAGAATCATTTTCATAGGAAGCAAGAGAGGACAAATCTGTTTACTAACAAATTTTTGGTGACTCTGCTGGGGAAATGAATAGTCGCTTGATCAGTAAGCCACATCATGAGGAAAAATGGTACTCCCTCATGAAAATATTTTTCCAGTGCTCCAACCTAACCTTGGTTTCCAAGATGACCAGGAGGATATAATTTCATCTCTCAATACATTTTTTTGGAGATACAGGAGGAACGCTGAACATTATCGGAATGCTAGCCAGATATTGGAGGAGGAAGAGAGAAAGGCTAGATTGTTAGAAAGAGTTTCTCAAAGGAGGAATATCCAGAGAGTAGAAAGAGTTGAAGCCCAGCAATAAAATATTACCTAACATCCTGGATCGAACAAGGCTCCTCAGGAGTACCAGAGAATAGGGTGGGCAAGATTCCACATTTGATAAATTAGCAGAGCTTGGTTTTCCCATCCTAGAAGTTCCTAAAAATAAGAGAGAAAGGAAAAGTCAGAGTAGGCCTTCTTCCCCTATTAGGAATCAAAGCACTTCACAAAACACTTGTCAAGTATTAACACTTCATGGTACCACTACTCCCCCAGTTGTTAATTTTCTGCCATACTGTGCTAGGATTGTCATGGCTGCTCCATGGGCTATGATAGTAGGACCATTAGCACTAGTGGCTTATCATCCACTCCCCACTAGGTCAAGGAAAAATTTTCCCAAGTTTTTAGGTGACGGGAAAGTCACCACTGATGAACATATTAAAGCCTTCTTTGAGGCTACTCATATTTTAGGGGTGGCACATGAAAGCATTGCTATGAGGCTATTCGTTGAGACTTTAATAGAAAGTGCAATGGATTGGTTTTATCATTTGGATGATGGTTCCATCACTAATTGGGATATGATGAGAATAGCATTTGAGGCACATTTTAAGATAGCGGAAGATGAGCATCTTTTGTTGACATAATTAACATCCATCAAGAAACAACCCCAGATGACCATGAGGGATTTTGTAGCCACTTTTAATAAAATTACCAGCAGAATTCTTATTGCTGATAGACCCACTGCTAGTAACCTCAAAACATTTTTCATAAGTGTAATGTCTCCAGATATCAATTATGACTTGAGACGGGCATGCCCCATAGATCTAGCAGATGCACAAAAGAAGGCTATTGAATGTGAATATGACTTAATCTCAACAGGAAAATGGAAAAGAGAATTGCAAACTAAAGGAAATTCTAGTAATACTATGTCATCTAATGAGATGATTCAAAAATTGTCCAATGAGTTGGTCACTATGAAAAAGAAATTACCAAGATTTAATAATTCTTACCAATGAAATTTTTAGAATATGCTTGGAAGAAGTATGGACAATAAATTTCCGCAACTCATAGGTCTTCAACCTAGGTTGCAGATTGAAGCCACACCCAAAAAAGTAAATACATGCATATTTCATTTGACTATGGATCACAGTAATGAGAATTGCCCAGAAACTACCCATATGATGCAGTTATTGACCACCAACGAACTGAATATAGTAGCTCCTGTTGCAGAAGTGGACACATACTCAAATGTCAACTTTGGAAATTTATTTGTGGAGTATGAATCTGATTCTAAATCTAAAGGCAAATGTTATGCTACTATTGATGGAAACTCATATACGGTGCTCACTTGGAATCAAAAGTTGAAGAACTAGTCTTCTAGTCATCCTCATAAAAGTGATCCTAGTCTGCTGATAATCACTGCTCATACTGATCAGAAAGTGTCAAGTTCTTAGATAGGTAAGGATAAATTAACTTTTGATATTGTTCAATTTTGTGAAGAATCAAAAATTCATATTTCAGCTCTGGATTATTTAAAATCGCATCCTTCAGAATTAAAAAGATTAGTGGATCAATGTAACGAAAATGTTTCAGAATTAAATAATAATGCAACTGTGGAAGAAGGGGATGAAATGTTGATAGTTGATTTGTTTCATCAAGAAGAATCCACTATGTTAGCAACCTCTCATGGACAAAAACCTCCCCCCTTCTATATTTCATTGTATGTTAATGGATGCAAGTTGAGCAATTGTATAATAGACTCAGGTGTGTCAGATAATGTCATGCCTTATTCCATAGCCAAAGCCTTAAGTCTTAATCTTACTAAGGTGTATGGGAAATGCTATTCGATGGATTCCAAACAAGTTCCCTTGGTTGGCCCAATCAAAGATGCCCAGGTAGCTTTGGCTTCTCATCCTAAAAAGAAACTCTTGTTGACTATCTTGGTGGCTGAAATTTCAGCAAGCTATGTGCTCCTCTTAAGTAGAAGTTTCTACAGAGACTTAGGAGGGGAAATAAAGTTAGATTGGTCTCAGGCTATCATACCAATAGGGAATAAGAAAGTCAAATTGGAGCTTGAGGAAAAAGCAAAGTTCACTGTCTTAAAATCAGATGATCCTAAAGCCCAAATACTCTATCAAGAACTAGAGTTTGGAAATTATATATTGTTTACTGAAGAATCCCTCAATGAGAATGAGAAGGAAGATTCAAATGAAAAGAACTGGTGTGAAGAAAAGGACCTAGTAGGCTTATGGATTCTTGAATTCTATGGAAGTTGTTCATCATCAAGATCTGGTGTAGGTGTAGTGTTGATCCCTCCTTAGGGAGAACCCAAACCTATGGTGTTCAAATTGGAGTTTGGGAATACCAATAACACCATGGAATATGAGGCCTTGCTACTGGGAATATCAGCAGCCAAAGAAAAAGGAGTAAAAGTGTTGAAAGCTTGAGGTGATGCAGAGCTCATTATGAGATAGGTTAGAGGGCAATACTCCATAATGAATCACAGATTAAAAAATTATAGAAACAAAGTTTGGGATCAAATAGAAGGTCTGAATGCCTTTTCTATCAAAGAAATACCAAGAGAAATGAATACCAAAGCTTATTCATTGGCAGTCTCTGCGTCCTTATTGTTACCTCACCCGGAATTCAAGGATAAGAAGTATCAAATTGAGATTGTTTATCGAGCTTCTGTTCCAGACAATATAGATTCTTGGTAGGTTTTTGAAGATGACAAGAGTTTGCAGTTGTTTTTGGAAAGTGGCAAAATCATCTCTGGACACCAACCTCATGAAAAAGGTGAAGAGAATTCCAGCCATGAATTAAATGAAAAGCGGGTTGATGAAATTCAAGTATGAGGTGATATCATCCCTCCCTATTTTGTATCTTTGGAAAAATTATTCAACAGGCATGATGCCTACATAAAATAGAAAAGGGAAAAAAAGGGGCCTAATACTGGTGAGTACGAAGGGGTGAATATTGGTGATATTGAAAAACCCAAGATGATCAACATTGGAAAATGTTGTTCACTTGAAGAGAAGGAAGCTACAAGGCTACTTTTTCTAGAGTATCGAGATGCTTTTGCTTGGAATTAAAAAGATTTGAAAAGATATGGAGGTGGAAAAATAAAACACCAGATCCCTTTGAAGCTTGATGCAGTACCTTTTTGATAGAAACAAAGGAATTATAATCCTAAAGTTGTAGATGCCATATTTCGAGAGGTGGATAAAATGTTGAAGGCCCGAATTATTTATCCTATCCATCACTCCACGTGGATAGCTAATATAGTGCCAGTTCAAAAGAAGAATGGGGAAATTAGGATCTGCGTTGATTTCCATAACCTGAATCAGGCATCTCTCAAGGATAATTTTGCACTTCCTAATATGGATTATTTGTTGCAAATAGTGGCTAGGTCTGAAATGATGTCTATGCTTGATGGATTCTTGGGTTATAATCAGGTTGAAGTGGAAGAAAAGGATCAGCACAAGATGACATTCACCACTCCATGGGGTACATTTGCATACCGTCAAATGCCTTTTGGACTCATCATTGTCGGTGCCACCTTTCAAAGATGTATGAGTAAAACATTTTTTGATTTAAAAGATTAGATCATAGTAATATATCTAGATGATCTTACTGTGTTTTTGAAGAAAAGAAAGGATCACAAAGAATATTTAAGGAAAGTATTACAAAGATGTCGAGATGATGGGATTTCCCTCAATCCAAAAAAGCCTATGTTCTATGTAATAGAAGGAAAAATCCTTGGCCACATAGTCTCTCAAGAAGGAATCAGAATTGATCTTGAGTGAGTTGAGGCCATTCGAAGGTTAAGTTTGCCAGTGAATAACATAGGAGTTAAATCATTCTTTGGATAGGTCAATTTCCTTAGAAGATTCATACTAGACTTTACAAAAATGACCAAATGCATTGTAGACATGATGAAAGGTGATTAAAATCTCAAGTGGAATGAAGTAGGTAAGTAGGCTTTTCAGAACATTAAAGATGATATTGCTAATGCCCCAGTATTATGTCATCTGGATTATAGCTAAGATTTCATCATTTATTGTTATGCATCCGAACATACTCTGTCAGCCATACTTATGCAAAAAAATGATGAAGGAATACAAGCTCCAATAGCTTTTATGAGTGTTCCTCTAAAGAATCATGAGTTAAAGTATTCATATATTGAAAAACATGCTTTTGCGATGGTCAAAGCACTGAGGAACTTTCAATTTTATATCTTACATTCACACTTTGTAGTCTATGTCTCAGACGTAGCAATAAAAAGTGTATTGACTCAGTAAGAGGTGGGGTGCAACACCTAAGGATTATGGATAGAAAAGATACAAGAGTATGATATAGAAATTAGACCCACCAAACTAGTAAAGGGGAATGCTCTATGTAGAGCAATTGCAGAAGATAAGGCTATAGGAGAGTTGGAAGAATCTGAAGAAAAACAATTGGTTCTGGCTATGGGTCTTTGAGATACATGGTTTGAAGATATAGCTTATTTCTTATCATATGGAGAGTGTCTAGAGGGCCTAACAGCAAGGCAAAGAAGAGACCTCAGGTTAAAAGAAGCTAACTTTGTGATTTGGGATGGCAAACTATTCAAAAAGGAAATAGACAACACTTTTTTGAGGTGTGTAGATAAGCAGTAACTAGAAAAATTATTGAAGACATTCCATGATGAGGCCTATGTGGGACACTTTTCATCTTCAGTTACAACCTTCAAAATATTGAGACAGTGTTATTATTGGCCTGGTATGTTTAGAGACACATATTCATGGGTAGCTAAGTGTGAGAAATGTAAAATGTTCATAGGACATCCTCAACTAGTTGCTCTTCTGTTGAAGCCTGTCATCATTGAAGAGCCCTTCCAGCAATGGGGCCTTGATTTCATTGGGCCAATTAACCCAGCATCCATCGCTAGTCACCAGTATATAATAACTGCCACTGACTATTTCACCAAGTGGGTGGAAGCCAAGGCAATGAAGAAAACAACTTCTGAAGTGGTATGTGAATTTCTCAAAGAAAATATATTGGTTAGGTTTGGTGTTCCACTCAAATTAGTAATGGACAATGCAGCTTATTTTTCTTTAGTTGAGATCACCAGTTACTATTTTGAATATGGAATCACTATTAGCCACTTGTCAGATTACTTCCCACAGGGAAAGAGCCATGCCAAATCTAGTAACAAAAATTTGGTGAATATTGTTAAGAAATTAGTATCAGATAATCAAAAGAACTGGCATAAAAAGATTCATGAGGCATTGTGGGTAGATAGGGTAACACTGAAAAGGGCAATCAGTATATCACCTTTTGAGATAGTTTACGGAACTGAAGCAAATCTTCCATTACCTTTGGAATTGGCCACAAACAAACTCAGGACAATAATTGAAGATGACATCTACAAGGATGGTTTAGGAAAAATGATTCTTTATTTGAACAAGCTAGAAGAGGAAAGAGCAGAAATAGTAGATCATATCACTCAACACCAGATGTGGGTGAAAAAGATATTTGACAGGAAGATGAGACCATGAAAATTCATGGTAGGTGATAGTGTGCTGCTATGGGATAAATGCAGTGCTCCAAAGGGAATGCATAAGAAGTTTGACACCCTGTGGAAAGGACCATTTGTAATTCACCAAGCATTTGGAAACAATTCTTTCAAGCTAACTTATCAGGATGGCAAGGTACTACCATTGACCTTCAACGGTCAGGATTTAAACTTTACCAAGTGGAAAATTGAAAATAGGTAACTCCTATATTGTACCATAGTTGTATTTTGTTCCTTTGTGTTCTCTAGGTTAGTTGCTTTTCCTTGTTTCCTTTTCCTTTGTTCTTGCTTTAGTTTTGTTGTGTTGCCGCCCTCTTTGTTTACCTTTTTCCAAAACCAGAGATTCAAGATTCATTTCTTAAACATGGGAATGTTTATGTGAGGCCTCACCCTGACCCGTCATAGCATCTTTCTTTTTCTGCATTTTGATACAGTGATACATTTGTTGATCTATTTTGGATTGAGACTCGAGATATGATATTTTGATGGTGATTATTATATTATGTAGGTGCGGATGTGAATCTAGAGTACATCATGATTTTTATTATGCATCGTTGATTAAGTGAATTATTCATGATTAGATTTGATTACTGCACATGATGATTATGTACTTATGATGTTGGAATATTATTGAATGAAAAATTGTGATTTGAATTGAGCTATACATATTGAGTTATGATACTAAATAGGAAATTGAATATGTATATTTCATGTAATGTTATCATCTTGAACTACTGATGCTCGAAGTGAAGTGTGCAGGTACGAGAACCATGGGAATTATCGGAGAACCAAGGTTAAACACATGTGTACTGAGTAAACCAAGGCTTAGTCCCATGTGGGATTACAAAGCCTCGTTGTAATGTGAACTTGTCGTAAAAGTGAATTTTCTTGTGCATTAGTAGTTAGCTTCGTGTTGTCTTTCTTGGCATTTGTATGGAATGTGCAATTGTTAGTGTCACTTGACACTTGTAATGTACTCATTTAAATTTATTTTATTCCAGCCACTTCTAGAGGCCAATAAGGAGTTCTAGGGGTCATTTTTTGGCATAATTTATGTATCTTAATGATAGGGGTATGGGTTAGGAAGGTTTTGAGCATACCCTAAACCCCCTAGAGACTTTGGCAACCCTTTTTTTTGACCCATTTACCCTTACCTACGAGATTGGATGGATCTTGATTCTTACCCAACTTCACCTTTCCTTCCAATCAAGCATTAATCATGGGGGGACAAGGGAAATCAAGGAGACCTTAGAGTCAAATCTGCAATTATGATTGGTGGGTGGGTAGAATTTGGAGCCCTTTTTAGAGGCCTTGGATAGAATTAGAGGGTGTTCACCCACTCTCTAATTTTAGAGACTTTAGGGTTTTGGAGGAGGAAGAAAAAGTGGATAAGCTCTTCTCAAATTTCCATTTCCATCACACTTGTGGAGGTTGGTTACTCTTCTCATGGAGTCTTTCTACTTGTGCATTAGATTAGCTTGTATCTTTCCCTCTCATGTATATGAATCTTGATTCTTGTTGTGGCAATGTGTTGTAAGGGAGGGATTTTGGGTTTGATTTCATGGTTTGATCTTGTTCTTTTGCTTGATTGAGGGAGTTCTTGTTTATGGGTGTGAGGCATTACTCACCCTTTGGGAAGGGAAGAAGTGGCCTATGGGTGGAGGGGTTAGTTGGGCTCTCCATGAGGTGAGAGTCTCTTCTCTTGGAGAAGAGGGATAAGTCCATGGTGTATGGGCACCATGGAAGCCATTGCATTCTTGTATTTTGAAGAGGATGTTAAGCAAAGTATGTGTATGAAGAGGCATTTGGATATGCATGGATATGTAGCCTTGAAGAGGCATTTGGATATGTAGCCTTGAAGAGGCATTTGAATACTCATGGTGAGAAAATTTGTATGTAATGGCATTCTCCCCTTGGAAAAGCCCACCTCCACCCTCTCAATGAGCTTGTAAGACTCATTTGTGTAACCTTGGAAGGGAGTAATTTGTTGTATGTGCATTGTGTAAATTGTTTGTGAGCATCTTGTTGATCTTGTTGCATACCCGTTTAGCCTTGGTTCTCCAAGCTTGGGGGTGGTCTCATAAGAGACCTTGGTTGGGTGGTGAGCACCCATGGTTCTCCCCTTTGTTGCAGGTTTTGAGGTCAACACCCAAGTGGAAAAGCTTGAAGAAGTTTCTCTTGTTGAGCTTGTATCAACTCTCCTAGGTTGTTGTAATATTGACCTTGAAGGAGATCTTTCTCTCTTGTATATTGTAAAGAATTTCCATTATTGAGTTCATTGTAAAATAGTAGATGTATATGAAAAGGTGTATGTAATATGATGAAGTGAAGTAGCTCTTTTATGTTGATCTCTCATTGAGTATTCCATCAAAGTGTAATATATAATTGTAATGTAAATGCTTCTCCACCATAGAGATTATGTAATGAAATTGATAGGATGTCTATAATGAAAATGCAATGTATTTCTATCTTGTCTAATTGATTTTTGCTTCTTAAGATAGTGGAGTTATTTTCTTTTAAAAAAAAAAGTTATTCAAGGTTGGCAAGAAAGGTTATGAAAATCATTCAATAGTATGTAAAATTTCATTAATATGGATAGCCATGAGACTCTTAATATTTGGATTCATAGTTGTAAGCTCACTGCAATCTATCTAATTTTAGATCAAACTCATACTTAAGAAGACTATACTTGGATGAAGAAACTTGATCATTCCTTATTCTCTTTCAAAAGAATTATCCATGGAATAACTGATAAGATGAGATGTCAATAAGAGACATATATACATTCTAGAATTACTCATTACCTTCTTGAGCAACTCTTAATTTGAACCACTAAGTGTATTCTAAACACCTCACCTATGACTAGTAAATAAAATAAAGAAATCAAGTTGTTGTAGTATTTGTCATATTGAAAAAAAAAGAGACACTTCCAGAATTTATAAGAGCAATTTTGCTCTCTGGAAAATGTATGGGGATAAAAATTATCCCCATACTACACAGAGAATATTCCTTATTTTTGTTTATACACTAAACAAAACTACCTAAACTAAAACATACTCTAATCTACCTATTACCATGTCATTTACTCACCAAATCATGTTTTATGGGGTCTTAATAAAGTTCACAAATAAAATATCACTTTTAGGCCTTCCCCACTTGTTAGTGGCCCCCACAAAGTCCTCTTCCTAGGCGCAGGAGAGAGGCATGGCAGAGATAACATTAAATTTTTTATCATCATTCTTTTCCCTACGTGGGTAGAAGGACTTTTAGGAAGTGACACTTACCAAGGATTTCATTTGCCTTGCTTTTTACTTTATCTCCATGTAGACATGGCTGACATGGTATAATGGACTATCCACCTTTCAACTACCTCTTACATGCGTACCTTATTATGTTCTTGAAGATCTGACACCTTCTCTTTTGTCATTAAAACAGTCCTTCCTCCTTGCTAGGCGCACCATCCACTTGGTCATCTTCTTGGGGAATGCAGCACACTTGTCTTGTTTGTTGCATTGACTTTAAACATCTTCTTAATTTTCTCTAGCCTTGGGTTGTGCAAAAATCCCATCCATGAGATTGGTGGGGCCCTCAAAGCTTGTCTTTCCTTTTGTCCTCTTAAAAGTGCGCTCCCCTTGGCTTTATGATTGGCTAGTGGGTGATGTAGGTTAGCATAGGGGGTAGACTAGCCTTTTTAGAATTTGAATTTTCTTTCCTTGCTAATTTTAATTATTTGTTATTCCTTTCCTTGTAATTATTAGTAAATGGGGTAATTAAGTTATAGGTTAGATGAGTTGTGTATAGAGTGAATTATGCACTAACTTTCCTTTTTAAGGATAAATTATTCTAGGGATAGTTTTAATGTTAGGATATGGTTAGGAGATGATATCTTTATTTAACTTTTAATATGTTAAAATATTAAGTAATGTTTAAGTTTAATTAATTTGGTGACCTGTCTATTTTAGACCAGCTATGTTAAACCTCGGGGACTTATTGACACTTAAGATGATTGTCCAATTACTTACTAAATGTTTTAGTAGGTCATGGGTTCAATAAATAAATCAATTAGTTAATTAAGGGATGAGTACAAGATGTTTAGGAAATAATTACCTGTTGTTATGTTAGAATTCTTTTAGAGGATAGAACATAGTATTAGGAAGTGATAGGTATGGTGAATCTTTAGGTGAGGGTTATTGGAGCAGGACATTAGTTTTTAGGTGCCAATTATAATCCTTTAGCCATTAAATTCTAATTTTGGTAATTAATGAATTAGATTTTTAGTTAGCAGTATTATGTTCCAACCTAACTAAGAATGATTTAAATGATTAATCTAGTATTTTTTTGTCGGGTTTATATTCATACACATCTAGCAGTGGAACCTCTTAACAAGATAATAGTTAATTCAATTAAAGTTCATCCTGATAGCAGGACCGGCAACGTTTTCTTGATGAGGGCTTAGTTGAGATAGATTTCCCTTGATAGATCCACTTCTTGTTATTGTCATTGCAAGCATATCCCTAACCATTTCCAGCATAGGCGTATCTGTGTTGATCTTTGGCTAAGTAGATCGAAGTACGTGACAATGACATATGTTATTACATTTCACCCTTTAAAAAAAAAATTTGTTACGTTTTTGGTTGTTTATTTTTTGGGCATGACATTTGGTATCAGAGCTAAGTTTTCAACATTGGAACCTTTAGACCCATTACGTTTCAACTCATCTAACTTAACCTATTGTGTAGGATGCCTGTTGTCACACGAGCTGGCCGACGAGGCCGAGGTCGTAGAGCTGCACGAGTCGGTGCAGAGCAGGGAGGTGGACCACCACCGCCACCTCCACCACCACCACCTCCACCACCAGACCCTAATCAAGCTATCATGAACGCCCTTCAGAATTTGATTGGGGTAGTTCAACAGAGATTACCACTTGTAGATCATCAGCAGGAGCAACAGGCTTCTGAGAGAGGAGCAGAGGTTCCAGGGGGAGGTGGAGCAGCTAGCAGAGAGAGGAGTAGGAGTCCTCCACCCAGGGGTGCCGTGGGCCATGGTGATCACGAGGATGAGTCAGTTCATCATGGGATACGAGACAGAGGTAGACCCCCTAGAGATGTTGGGGATGAGATTCGGGAGATAATACGACTCCAGCCACCCTTATTTTTGGGATCCACTGACGGGTCAGTAGCAGAGGCCTGGTTACAGAGTTTACAGTGATGCTTTGGATTGCGCCCTTACGGGAGTAATCTAAAGGCACGAGTTGCAGTTCATCTCCTACGGGATAAGGCCTCCATTTGGTGGCAGCAGGAGGAGTCCATTGGAGGGGTGGCTATTGACACACTCACTTGGGAGTCTTTTGTAGCCCGATTTTGAGAGAGGTATCTCTCCGAGCATTTCAGACAGAGACAGATAGAGGAGTTCCATGATCTCCAGCAGAGAGGCCTCACAGTGGCCCAGTATGAGAGTCGGTTTCTCGAGCTCCTTCCATATGTAGATTATATGAAGGACGAGAAATTGCGTATCCATCATTTCATTAAGGGACTTAATATGTCTCTCCAGGAGATAGTACGTCTAGCTTTTCCTCCCACATTCAGAGATGCAGTTGAGACGGAACTTATAGCCGAGGATTTTCGCACTAGACGGGAGTCTCGAGATCGGTCTCAGCACCGAAACCCTTCATCCCAGCAGTCAGGACAGCAGAAATACACTTGGAAGGGGAGACAGGACCATTCAGCAGGATCCTTTAAGGGTCAACAGTCTCAGTAGCAGGGATCTCAGCAGGGTTCTAGACAGAGACATTCACAGGGTTATCAGGGCTCTAAGCCCAAACAGGGGCAATCTCAGGGCCCTAGACAGGATCAGAGGACACAGACCCCTCAGGCACAGCCAGCTAGGACTCAGCAGTCCTCTAGGGGTGGATACAGTGGTTCCAGTAGGACTGGAGGATCACAGCAGCCTAGGACACAGGGAGTACAGATGCAGACCCGAGGACCATGTTTCACTTGTGGTGGTATGGGTCATATTGCGAGAGAGTGCCCACAGGGACAGTTAGCCAGTGGTCAGAGAGGAGCTACCTCAGAGCCTACAGTCGGTGATATGGGTAGATCCCATAGAGTGTTTGCAGCGGTTGATAACCGCCAGGCCGAGCACCAGGCCACAGTCATAGAGGCTACAGGTATGATTGAGGGTATCAGTGTATCTATCTTATTTGATTCAGGAGCCACAGACTCCTTTATTTCCCCATATGTAGTGGAGCGTTGCAGGCTGGTGGCAGTTAGACAGGATGTCAGTTGGGAGGTCGAGTTAGCCTCAGGAGCTAGGGTGTCTATTAGTTCCTTAGTTCGCAGTTGCCAGATTCAGATGGGAGACTTAATCACGATGTCTGATCTCCGCATCACCCCTCTAGGTTCTTATGATGTAGTCCTTGGCATGGATTGGCTATATGCCCACAGCGCCAAGATGGATTGTCGACAGAAGAGGGTTGAGTGCGTTGATGATCATGGTACTTCTATGGTGATATTTGGAGTACAGAGACCTGTATCCCTTCGCATGATTTCCGCTATGCAGCTTAGGCGGTGTGTGCGGAAAGGGTGTCAGCTTTTTGCCATCACCATTAGTGATAGAGAGGAGGATTCAGAAGGGGAGCCTTCGCTTGAGGAATACCCTATTCTTTAAGAGTTTGCAGATGTATTCCCTACCGAGCTACCTGGCATGCCTCCACTTAGGGTAGTTGATTTTCATATAGACCTTGTACCAGGAGCTGAGCCTGTATCTAGAGCACCTTACAGGATGACCACACATGAGCTCAATGAGCTCAAGATTCAGTTAGAAGAGCTCTTGGAGAAAGGGCATATTCGACCTAGTGTATCACCTTGGGGTGCACCAGTGATTTTTGTGAAGAAGAAGGATGGATCACTTAGATTGTGCATTGATTATCGACAGTTGAATAAAGTAACAATTAAGAATCGATACCCACTCCCCAGGATCGATGATTTATTTGATCAGTTGCAGGGTGCCCGAGTATTCTCTAAGATAGATCTGAAGTCAGGGTACCATCAGTTGAGGATTGTGGAGAGTGATATCCAAAAGACTGCTTTTCGTACGAGGTATGGTCACTATGAGTTCACAGTGGTGCCATTTGGTCTCACGAATGCTCCAGCCGTGTTCATGAGCCTCATGAACGGAGTATTTCGTACATTCTTGGATAAGTTTGTGGTAGTATTCCTTGATGATATTCTGATATATTCTCGAAATGAGGAGGAGCACGAGGAGCATCTGAGGCAAGTTTTACAGCGTTTGAGAGAGAATCAGTTATATGGCAGCTTGTCAAAATGTGCATTCTTTAGATCTGAGGTACATTATCTTGGCCATGTTATATCCGGTGATGGGATCTCTGTAGACCCATCGAAGATTAGAGCCATTATGGATTGGCCAGCACCCACCAGCGTCACCGAGGTTAGGAGTTTTATGGGCTTAGCAGGCTATTATAGGCGCTTTGTGGCGGGGTTTTCTAGGATAGCGCATCCCATTACTTCCCTTCAGAGAAAGGGGAAAAGGTATGAATGGTCAGAGAAGTGTGAGAGGGCTTTTTAGGAGCTCAAGAGAGCTCTCACTAGTGCTCCGATTTTAGCAGTGCCAGATCCTTCAGCAGACTTTGTTGTGTGCACTGATGCATCTTTGGATGGTTTAGGAGCGGTTCTTATGCAGGATGGGCGTCCTATAGCTTTTGAGTCAAGGAAGCTAAAGACCCATGAGCTCAATTATCCTACTCATGACCTAGAGCTTGCAGCAGTAGTTCATGCCTTGGTGAGATGGCGACATTTTCTTCTAGGTCACCGATTTGAGCTCCATTCAGATCACCAGAGCCTTCAGTACATCTTTTCACAGCCCAATCTTAATGCTAGGCAAAGGAGATGGATGGAGTTTTTGTGTGAGTACGATTTTGATGTTCATTACATCAAGGGGAAAGAGAATGTTGTTGCAGATGCCTTGAGTAGGAGGCGTCACGAGCTCTCCTCTATGGTTTCTGGTACGGATTTGAGGGAGCGCATTTTGCATCACTTGCCAGAGGATGGCTTCTATGTAGAGGTTTGTCAGATTGTTCGTGCTCAGAGGTCCCTTGAGGGGAGATTTGCAGAGTATTCTTTAGAGTCCAATGGACTCCTACGTCATAGAGGACGCATCTATGTACCCTCTTCGGGAGACTTGCGAGAGTTTATTGTACTTGAGGCACATAGAGCACCTTATGCAGCTCACCCAGGAGTTAAGAAGCTGCATGCTGATCTGAGACAGTTGTACCATTGGCCGGGCATGAGATTGCAGATTGCCAGCATAGTGGCTAGATGCCTAGAGTGTCAGAGAGTTAAGGCTGAGCACAGTCACCCAGGTGGGCTCCTACAGCCACATGAGATTGCCGAGTGGAAGTGGGATACTATATCCATGGACTTCATTGTCGGTCTTCCTATGTCTTCTCACCGCCATGATGCCATCTTGGTGACGGTCGACACATTGACCAAGGTTGCCCACTTTTCACCCGTGCGTACTACATTCACAGCACGAGATGTAGCACAGATGTTCTTGCGGGATATTGTCAGACTTCACAGCATTCCCCGTAAGATCATCTCTGATAGAGACTCCTTGTTCACATCAGCTTTTTGGAGAGAGCTACAGGCAGCATTGGGCACTAGGCTCAATTTTAGTACGGCATATCACCCTCAGACAGATGGGCAGACAGAGAGGGTTAACCAGGTGTTAGAGGATATGTTACGTATGTATGTGATGGACCATCAGGTCAAGTGGGAGGAATACCTACATCTGGTAGAGTTTGCCTATAACAATGGGCATCATTCGTCTATTGGTATGCCGCCATATCAGGCCTTATATGGTAGACCTTGCAGGACACCACTGAGTTGGGATAGGATTGAGGACAGGATATCTATTGGACCTCAGTTGGTCAAGGATATGGAGCAGCAGGTGGTCTTGATTAGACAGCGCCTTAGAGAGGCCCAGGATCGACAGAAGAAGTATGCTAATGCAAAGAGGGTAGACCGCGAGTATATGGTTGGTGATAGGGTCTTCTTGAGAGTGCGACCGCATAAGAGTCCAATCCGCTTTGGAAAGGGCTCTAAGTTAGCACCTCGCTTTGTTGGACCGTTTGAGATATTGGAGAGGATAGGACCAGTTGCCTACCGTGTAGCATTGCCACCCAGCCTGTCACGCATTCATGATGTGTTTCATATATCTGTGCTACGAAAATATATTTATGACAAGACTCACATTATAGACTGGGATGCCTTGCAGGTGGAGTCAGACGGACAGATGGCTTTGGAGCCCATTCGCATTTTGGGCAGACGGACCCTGGCACTACGAGGCAGAGAGCTGGACCAGGTTAGGGTCCAGTGGGATTGTTATGACGAGGTCACGGCTTCATGGGAGGATACATCACAGATGAGATCACAGTACCCATACCTTTTTGATGAACTCCAGGAGGAAGTTCATGCCTAGGGGGGGAGGATGTGAGGCCTCACCCTGACCCGTCATAGCATCTTTCTTTTTCTGCATTTTGATACAGTGATACATTTGTTGATCTATTTTGGATTGAGACTCGAGATATGATATTTTGATGGTGATTATTATATTATGTAGGTGTGGATGTGAATCTAGAGTACATCATGATTTTTATTATGCATCGTTGATTAAGTGAATTATTCATGATTAGATTTGATTACTGCACATGATGATTATGTACTTATGATGTTCGAATATTATTGAATGAAAAATTGTGATTTGAATTGAGCTATACATATTGAGTTATGATACTAAATAGGAAATTGAATATGTATATTTCATGTAATGTTATCATCTTGAACTACTGATGCTCGAAGTGAAGTGTGCAGGTACGAGAACCATGGGAATTATCGGAGAACCAAGGTTAAACACATGTGTACTGAGTAAACCAAGGCTTAGTCCCATGTGGGATTACAAAGCCTCGTTGTAATGTGAACTTGTCGTAAAAGTGAATTTTCTTGTGCATTAGTAGTTAGCTTCGTGTTGTCTTTCTTGGCATTTGTATGGAATGTGCAATTGTTAGTGTCACTTGACACTTGTAATGTACTCATTTAAATTTATTTTATTCCAGCCACTTCTAGAGGCCAATAAGGAGTTCTAGGGGTCATTTTTTGGCATAATTTATGTATCTTAATGATAGGGGTATGGGTTAGGAAGGTTTTGAGCATACCCTAAACCCCCTAGAGACTTTGGCAACCCTTTTTTTTGACCCATTTACCCTTACCTACGAGATTGGATGGATCTTGATTCTTACCCAACTTCACCTTTCCTTCCAATCAAGCATTAATCATGGGGGGACAAGGGAAATCAAGGAGACCTTAGAGTCAAATCTGCAATTATGATTGGTGGGTGGGTAGAATTTGGAGCCCTTTTTAGAGGCCTTGGATAGAATTAGAGGGTGTTCACCCACTCTCTAATTTTAGAGACTTTAGGGTTTTGGAGGAGGAAGAAAAAGTGGATAAGCTCTTCTCAAATTTCCATTTCCATCACACTTGTGGAGGTTGGTTACTCTTCTCATGGAGTCTTTCTACTTGTGCATTAGATTAGCTTGTATCTTTCCCTCTCATGTATATGAATCTTGATTCTTGTTGTGGCAATGTGTTGTAAGGGAGGGATTTTGGGTTTGATTTCATGGTTTGATCTTGTTCTTTTGCTTGATTGAGGGAGTTCTTGTTTATGGGTGTGAGGCATTACTCACCCTTTGGGAAGGGAAGAAGTGGCCTATGGGTGGAGGGGTTAGTTGGGCTCTCCATGAGGTGAGAGTCTCTTCTCTTGGAGAAGAGGGATAAGTCCATGGTGTATGGGCACCATGGAAGCCATTGCATTCTTGTATTTTGAAGAGGATGTTAAGCAAAGTATGTGTATGAAGAGGCATTTGGATATGCATGGATATGTAGCCTTGAAGAGGCATTTGGATATGTAGCCTTGAAGAGGCATTTGAATACTCATGGTGAGAAAATTTGTATGTAATGGCATTCTCCCCTTGGAAAAGCCCACCTCCACCCTCTCAATGAGCTTGTAAGACTCATTTGTGTAACCTTGGAAGGGAGTAATTTGTTGTATGTGCATTGTGTAAATTGTTTGTGAGCATCTTGTTGATCTTGTTGCATACCCGTTTAGCCTTGGTTCTCCAAGCTTGGGGGTGGTCTCATAAGAGACCTTGGTTGGGTGGTGAGCACCCATGGTTCTCCCCTTTGTTGCAGGTTTTGAGGTCAACACCCAAGTGGAAAAGCTTGAAGAAGTTTCTCTTGTTGAGCTTGTATCAACTCTCCTAGGTTGTTGTAATATTGACCTTGAAGGAGATCTTTCTCTCTTGTATATTGTAAAGAATTTCCATTATTGAGTTCATTGTAAAATAGTAGATGTATATGAAAAGGTGTATGTAATATGATGAAGTGAAGTAGCTCTTTTATGTTGATCTCTCATTGAGTATTCCATCAAAGTGTAATATATAATTGTAATGTAAATGCTTCTCCACCATAGAGATTATGTAATGAAATTGATAGGATGTCTATAATGAAAATGCAATGTATTTCTATCTTGTCTAATTGATTTTTGCTTCTTAAGATAGTGGAGTTATTTTCTTTTAAAAAAAAAAGTTATTCAAGGTTGGCAAGAAAGGTTATGAAAATCATTCAATAGTATGTAAAATTTCATTAATATGGATAGCCATGAGACTCTTAATATTTGGATTCATAGTTGTAAGCTCACTGCAATCTATCTAATTTTAGATCAAACTCATACTTAAGAAGACTATACTTGGATGAAGAAACTTGATCATTCCTTATTCTCTTTCAAAAGAATTATCCATGGAATAACTGATAAGATGAGATGTCAATAAGAGACATATATACATTCTAGAATTACTCATTACCTTCTTGAGCAACTCTTAATTTGAACCACTAAGTGTATTCTAAACACCTCACCTATGACTAGTAAATAAAATAAAGAAATCAAGTTGTTGTAGTATTTGTCATATTGAAAAAAAAAGAGACACTTCCAGAATTTATAAGAGCAATTTTGCTCTCTGGAAAATGTATGGGGATAAAAATTATCCCTATACTACACAGAGAATATTCCTTATTTTTGTTTATACACTAAACAAAACTACCTAAACTAAAACATACTCTAATCTACCTATTACCATGTCATTTACTCACCAAATCATGTTTTATGGGGTCTTAATAAAGTTCACAAATAAAATATCACTTTTAGGCCTTCCCCACTTGTTAGTGGCCCCCACAAAGTCCTCTTCCTAGGCGCAGGAGAGAGGCATGGCAGAGATAACATTAAATTTTTTATCATCATTCTTTTCCCTACGTGGGTAGAAGGACTTTTAGGAAGTGACACTTACCAAGGATTTCATTTGCCTTGCTTTTTACTTTATCTCCATGTAGACATGGCTGACATGGTATAATGGACTATCCACCTTTCAACTACCTCTTACATGCGTACCTTATTATGTTCTTGAAGATCTGACACCTTCTCTTTTGTCATTAAAACAGTCCTTCCTCCTTGCTAGGCGCACCATCCACTTGGTCATCTTCTTGGGGAATGCAGCACACTTGTCTTGTTTGTTGCATTGACTTTAAACATCTTCTTAATTTTCTCTAGCCTTGGGTTGTGCAAAAATCCCATCCATGAGATTGGTGGGGCCCTCAAAGCTTGTCTTTCCTTTTGTCCTCTTAAAAGTGCGCTCCCCTTGGCTTTATGATTGGCTAGTGGGTGATGTAGGTTAGCATAGGGGGTAGACTAGCCTTTTTAGAATTTGAATTTTCTTTCCTTGCTAATTTTAATTATTTGTTATTCCTTTCCTTGTAATTATTAGTAAATGGGGTAATTAAGTTATAGGTTAGATGAGTTGTGTATAGAGTGAATTATGCACTAACTTTCCTTTTTAAGGATAAATTATTCTAGGGATAGTTTTAATGTTAGGATATGGTTAGGAGATGATATCTTTATTTAACTTTTAATATGTTAAAATATTAAGTAATGTTTAAGTTTAATTAATTTGGTGACCTGTCTATTTTAGACCAGCTATGTTAAACCTCGGGGACTTATTGACACTTAAGATGATTGTCCAATTACTTACTAAATGTTTTAGTAGGTCATGGGTTCAATAAATAAATCAATTAGTTAATTAAGGGATGAGTACAAGATGTTTAGGAAATAATTACCTGTTGTTATGTTAGAATTCTTTTAGAGGATAGAACATAGTATTAGGAAGTGATAGGTATGGTGAATCTTTAGGTGAGGGTTATTGGAGCAGGACATTAGTTTTTAGGTGCCAATTATAATCCTTTAGCCATTAAATTCTAATTTTGGTAATTAATGAATTAGATTTTTAGTTAGCAGTATTATGTTCCAACCTAACTAAGAATGATTTAAATGATTAATCTAGTATTTTTTTGTCGGGTTTATATTCATACACATCTAGCAGTGGAACCTCTTAACAAGATAATAGTCAATTCAATTAAAGTTCATCCTGATAGCAGGACCGGCAACGTTTTCTTGATGAGGGCTTAGTTGAGATAGATTTCCCTTGATAGATCCACTTCTTGTTATTGTCATTGCAAGCATATCCCTAACCATTTCCAGCATAGGCGTATCTGTGTTGATCTTTGGCTAAGTAGATTGAAGTACGTGACAATGACATATGTTATTACATTTCACCCTTTAAAAAAAAAATTTGTTACGTTTTTGGTTGTTTATTTTTTGGGCATGACAGTTTAAGTCCCCAGTCAGAGCCAATTGTTGACCCACTTTTCATCCCATAACCATGTGCCCATTTTATAAAGTGGAAGATTTGGTGTCATAGCTAGGTCTAGTCATGTTTGAGTCTAGGTCTAAGTCTCCCTTAGGATAGGAAGTCCTTGTCGGGTTTCCCCTGCCACTGCCTTCTTTCTTTAAGCGGGGTGGGTTATTTTAATACTTCATTACATTGGGGTAAGTTATAGATCCTAACCCGACAAGGAAGTTACTCTACTTATGTTCAGTTGCATGATCACAAGAGTCAGAAAAGCCCCATGTGATCATGTGACAAGGCAAAAAGGAAACCCAAGTAGGTGAGGAGGAAATGCGGAAAGGACAGAGAAGATTATCATTGCCAGGCTGGGACCCACATACGCCAACAACGTAGATGCAACAAGGATAGAGCAATCACATGATCACAATAATTAAAAAAGAGCCATGTGATCATGTGACAATGAGATGGAGTGACTATAAAATATTATATAAGTTTATTTAAAGTAGTCGCATGATCGCAATAGGTTAAAAAATGTCATGCGATCATGCAACAATGGATGCTTGGAAAGTGATTAGAAGAAGTGGTAACGAGATATTCTTTCAAATGCAAAAATTAGTAGTTGCAGGTGTTTTAAGTCAGGATTTGCCACATGATGGTGTGATTCCCAAAAGTAATAGGAAGAGAAAGTTTTAGTAGGAAGAATGATCATCTAAAGGTGCATTTCTCGAGCTAATAGAAGACCCATCTTTTTGTGGAGAAATGATAATTTGAAGATACCAAAGTGTTTGTTAGAGCTCAAAGATCATCTCACAACTCTCAGATTGGATTTTCATCAGTTTTGACAAAAAGCTAGATTTTGTAGCAAGTGAGTGTGATTCCCACAAGTCAGCCATTATAAAGAGGAAAGAATTCATAGCATGAAAAGCTAAGTTTTAGCAAGTTCATAGATCATGCCGGGTGTTCTTATTGCATTAAAAGATCAATTCCAGTTGGAGATTTGGTTAGTCATCATTGTTGTTTTACCTAAGTTTGAATGATGACTTGACTCCATAGCCCAATGGACTATGGCCAGGCAGAATTATGTAAGGGCAAAGCTGAAGGATCGTGACTGAAGCATCATAATTTGGCACCCTTTTCTATTATTGCAGTCCACGACAACTCTACAGATTCCTCAATCAAAGATGTCTCTTCCTCTTCCCCTATTCTATCAATATTCTCTCTACTATTGTAATGACATGTGTCATAATCAAGCTCTCAGAGATTTTCCTCTTTCTTCTATTATTGTAATTTCTATCTTTATCAGAAGATGAAGCATCTTCTTTCCAAGTGTTAATATACTATAAGTACCCAAGTGAAAGTTAATAAAAGGGTCGGCAAATTTTTGGTGTGGGATACTTGATGTTGCAGAGTCAATTGAAAAGTATTTTATGTCAATTATTTTCTATTCCAGTTAGTTGAAATTGTTAATTAGATGGTTCTTTCTCTTAATCTAAGTTACAGTAGGAAGGAAAGGATGTTTCATTCCTTTGCTTCAAGGATGTGAATAAACCTAGTAGGATGTGCTGTGGGATATTTGGAGAAGAACTAATTAGGAGTTAATCATTATTTCATTTCTCTCTCTGTAGTAAGGTGTTGATTATTTTAATCTTTTTAATAGTTGTTGTAGATTACTTATGTGCTAAGTGTATGAATTCATAGGATGTGTGAGTTCTACAGCTTGGTTCATATATTAGAGAGTTTTCCTTGCCTGGATTAAGTTCTATTTAGGCTTAATTTGGTTTAGCCTCTTCTGCTCTTGAGTTAAGAGCATACCCTATGTTAGTTTTAGGATAAAAAACATAATTCATTGCATATCCAAATTAGGGAGCTATACCTATCAATTGAGAGAAAAGCAAGCAATCACAGAGTGGCTTTTCAACTGTTGTATTCAGATATTGTTCATAATTTGGGCATTAAGAGTCATTTTCATAGGAAGCAAGAGAGGACAAATCTGTTTACTAACATATACTAATGTGTATATATATATATATATATATATATATATATATATATATATATATATATATATATATATATATATATATATATATATGTATATATATATGTGTGTATATATATATATATATATATATATATATATATATATATATATATATATATATATATATATATATATATATATAATAGATATACTAATGTATACTAATGTATTATATATAATGTTATCTTTTAGCTATTATTTTTTTGTCATTTTTCCTGTATGATGCTTTTGTATATGAATTGTGGATATTCTCTAGGAAACTTTTCATTTTTTCCTATAGGATGCCTTTGTATACAAATTTTGGAGAATATCTTGCAAAAATATGGTAATTATAATCAACCTTCTAGAGCATACATTAATGAAGTTCTTCATGGCTTAGCAAAGGAAGCCAGCTGGATTATTGAAGCTTAAGGTACTACATACAAAAATGTGGTATGTATTTTTGGCCTAAATTTATTTCTCATTTCTTTTAGGTCCTTAAAGGTGGTCGACTAAATCTTTGTATTGAATGTGCCTTTTACAAATGTTGTAAACCCTAGCTATGCAAAAATGGAGGATTTGAAGAATAGTTCACTGGAGGTGGAGAGAGAGCCTTCCTAGGGGTCCTAACACATGATAAGGCATACTACGACACCTAGGGAGCCCCCATGACCCCTTTTGACACATTTGAACGCTCAAGTGTGTCCGTAGGGGTCCTAACACATGATAAGGTGTACTACAACCCCTAGGGAGTCCCCATGACACCTTTTGACACATTTGAATGCTCAAGTGTGTCCTAGGACCCCTTCAGACACACTTGAGCATTCAAATGTGTATAAATGGGTCATGGGGACTCCCTAGGGGTCCTAGTATGCCTTATCATGTGTTACGACCCCTAAGAAGTCCCAATGACACATTTTGACACATTGGAATGCTAAAGTGTGTCTTAAGAGGTCCTAGGACCCCTTCGAACACACTTGAGGATTCAAATGTGTCAAAAGGGGTCATGGGGACTCCCTAGGGGTCATGGGGACTCCCTAGGGGTCATGGGGACTCCCTACGGGTCCTAGTATGCCTCATAAGCCGTTAGGACCCCTAGGAAGTCCCGATGATCCCTTTTGATACATTGAAATGCTAAAGTATGTCTTAAGGAGTCCTGGGACCCCTTTAGACACACCTAACTATTCAAATATGTCAAAATGGGTCATGGGGACTCTCTAGGGGTCCTAGTACACCTTATCATGAGTTAGGATAGCTAGGAAGTCCCGATGACCCCTTTTGACACATTAGAATGCTCAAGTGTACCTTAAGGGGTCCTATAACCTCTTCAGATAGAATTGAGCATTCATATGTGTCAAAAGGGGTCATGGGGACCCCCTGGGTCCTAGTATGCCTTATCATGGGTTAGGACCCCTAGGAAGTCCTGATGACCCCTTTTGACACATTGGAATGCTCAAGTGTGTCTTAATGGTTCTTAGGACCCCTTCGGACACACTAGAACATTCAAATGTGTCAAAAGGGGTCATGGGGACTCCCTAGGGGTCCTAGTACATCATATCACATGTTAGGACCCCTAGGAAGTCTTGATGACCCCTTTTGACACATTGGAATGCTCAAGTGTATCTTAAGGGGTACTAGCACCCTAAAAGACACACTTGAGCATTTAAATGTGTCAAAAGTGGTCATGGGGACTCCCTAGGGGTCTTGTTATGCCTTATCACTTGTTAGGACACCTAGGAAGTCTCAATGACCCATTTTGACACATTGGAATGGTCAAGTGTGTCTTAAGGGGTCGTAGGATCCCTTCCAAGACACATGAGTGTTCAAATGTGTCAAAAGGGGTCATGGGGACTCCCTAGGGTCCTAGTATACTTTATCATACATTAGGACACCTAAGAATTCTTGATGACCCCTTTTGACACATTGGAATGCTCAAGTGTGTCTTGAGGGGTCCTAGGACCCCTTGAGACACACTTGAGCATTCAAATGTGTCAAAAGTGGTCATGGTGACTCCCTAGGGGTCCTAGTATGCCTTATCTTGTGTTAGGACCCCTAAGAAGTCTTGATGACCCTTTTTGACACATTTCAATGATCAAGTGTGTCTTAAGGGGTCCTAGGACCCATTCGAACACACTTGAGTGTTCAAATGTGTCAAAAGGGGTCATGGGGACTCCCTAGGGGTCCTGGTGCACCATATCACATGTTAGTAAACCTAAGAAGTCCCAATGACCCCTTTTGACACATAGAAATGCTCAAGTGTGTCTTAAGGGGTCCTAGGAGCCCTTTAGACACACTTGAGCATTCAAGCATGCCAAAAGGGGTCATGGGGACTCACTATGGGTCCTAGTATGCCTCATCACATGTTAGGAACCCTACAAAGTCTAGATGACCCTGTTTGACACATTAGAATGCTCAAGCATGTTTTAGGGGGTCTTAATACCCCTCAAGACACACTTGAGCATTGAAATGTGTCAAAAGGGGTCATGGTCACTCCCTAGCTATCCTAGCACACCTTATCTTGTGTTAGGACCCCTAGGAAGTCCCGATGATCCCTTTTGACACATTGGAATGCTCAAGTGTGTCTTAAGTGGTGCTAGGACCCCTTCAAACACACTTGAGCATTCAAATGTGTCAAAAGGGATCATGGGGACTCCCTACGGGTCCTACTACACCTTATCATGCATTATGACACCTAAGATTTCCTGATGATGCCTTCTGACACATTGGAATTCTCAAGTGTGTCTTAAGGGGTCCTAGGAACCCTTCAAACACACTTGAGTGTTCAAATTTGTAAAAAGGGGTCATTGGGACTCCCTAGGGGTCCTAGTATTCCTTATCAAGTGTTAGGACCCCTAGGAAGTCCTGATGACACCTTTTGACACATTGGAATGCTCAAGTGTGTCTTAAGAGGTCCTAGGACCCCTTCGAACACACTTGAATGTTCAAATGTGTCAAAAGGAGTCACACAGACTCCCTAGGGGTCCTAGTATGCCTCATCACACATTAGGACACCTAAGAAATCTCGATGACCCATTTTGACACATTGGAATGCTCAAGTGTGTCTTAAGGGGTCCTAGGACCCCTTCAAACACACTTGAGCATTCAAATGTGTCAAAAGGGGTCATAGGGACTCCCTAAGGGTCCTAGTATGACTTATCACATGGAAGTACACCTAAGAAGTCCCGACGACCCCTTTTGACACATTGGATTACTCAAGTGTAGCTTACGGGATCCTAAGACCCCTTAAGACACACTTGAGCATTCAAATGTGTCAAAAGGGGTCATGGGGGACTCCCTAGGGGTCCTAGTATGCCTTATCACATGTTAGGACCCCTAGGAAGTCCTAATGACCCCTTTTCAAATATTGAAATTCTCAAGTGTGTCTTAAGAGGTCCTAAGACCCCTTAAGACAAACTTGACAGTTCAAATGTGTCAAAATGGGTCATGGTGAGTGCCTAGGTATCCTAGCACTCCTAGGACCCCTTTAGACACACTTCGGCATTCAAGTGTGTCAAAAGCAGTCATGGGGACTCCCTAGGGGTCTTAGTATGCCTTATATGTTAGGACACCTAACAAATCCTGATGACCCCTTTTGACACATTGGAATTCTCAAGTGTGTCTTAAGAGGTTCTAGGATCCCTTCGGACACACTTGAGCATTCAAATGTGTCAAAATGGGTCATGGGCACTCCCTAGGGGTCCTAGTACACCTTATCATGCATTAGGAGACCTAGGAAGTCTTGATGACCCCTTTTGACACATTGGAATGCTCAAGTGTATCTTAAAGGGTCCTAGGACCCCTTCAAACACACTTGAGCATTCAAATGTACCAAAAAGGGTCATGGGGACTCCCTAGCAATCCTAGTCCACCTTATCACACATTAGGATCACTAGGAAGTCCTGATGACCCCTTTTGACACATTGGAATGATGAAGTGTGTCTTCAGGGGTCCTAGGACCCCTTAAGACATGCATGAGCATTCAAATGTGTCAAAAGGGGTCATGGGAACTCCCTAGGGGTCCTAGTATGCCTTATCACATGTTAGCACACCTTTGAAGTCCTGATGACCCCTTTTGACACATTGGAATGCTCAAGTGTGTCTTGAGGGGTTCTAGGACCCCTTCAAGCACACTTGAGCATTCAAATAAGTCAAAAGGGGTCATGTGGAGTCCCTATGAGTCCTAGTAGGCCTTATCACATGTTAGGACCTCTAAGACATCCTAATGACCCTTTTTGACACCTTGGAATGCTAAAGTGTGTCTTAAGGGGTCCTAGGACCCCTTAAGACACACTTGAGCATTCAAATTTGTCAAAAGGGGTCATGGGGAATCCCTAGGGGTCCTAGTACCCCTTATTATGTGTTAGGAACCTTAGGAAGTCCCGATGACCCCTTTTCACACATTAGAATTCTCGAGTGTGTCTTAAAGGATCCAAGACCCCTTCAGACACACTTGAATATTAAAATGTGTCAAAAGTGGTCATGGGGACTCCCTACAGGTTTTAGTACACCTTAGCACATGTTCGGACACCTAATAAGTCCTAATGACCCCTTTTGACACATTGGAAAGCTTAAGTGTGTCTTAAGGGGTCCTAGGACCCTAGCAGACACACTTGAGCATTCAAATGTGTTACAAGGGGTCATGGGGAGTCCCTAGGGGTCCTAGTATACCTTATCATGTGTTAGGCCCACTAAGAAGTCTCGATGACCCCTTTTGATACATTAGAAGGTTCAAGTGTGTCTTAAGGGGTCCTAGGACCCCTTCGGACACACTTGAGTGTTCAAATGTGTCTTAAGGGGTCCTAGGACCCCTTCGTACACACTTGAGTGTTCAAATGTGTCAAAAGGGGTCATGGAGACTCCCTAGGGCTCCTAGTATGCCTTATCATGCATTAGGACACCATGGAAGTCTCGATGACCCCTTTTGACAAATTGGAATGCTCAAGTGTGTCATAATGGGTCCTAGGACCTGTTTAGACACACTTGAGCATTCAAATTTGTCAAAATGGATCATGGGGACTCCTTAGGGGTCCTAGTACACCTTATCACACATTACAACACCTAGGAAGTCTCGATGACCCCTTTTGAAACATTGGAATGCTCAAGTGTGTCTTAAGTGTTCCCAGAACCCCTTTGGACAAACGTGATCATTCAAATGTGTCAAAAGAGGTCATGGGGACTTTGTAGGGGTCCTAGTACACCTTAACAAATGTTAGGACACCTAAGAAGTCTCGATGACCTCTTTTGACACATTGGAATGCTCAGGTGTGTCTTAATGGGTCCTAGGACCCCTTGGGACACACTTCAGCATTTAATTGTGTGAAAAGGAGTCATGGGGACTCCCTAGGGGTTGTAGAACACCTTATCACATGTTAGGACACCTAGGAAGTCCTGATGACCCATTTTGACACATTGGAATGCTCAAGTGTTTCTTAAGGGGTCCTAGGAACCCTTCGGACATAGTTGAGCATTCAAATGTATCAAAGGGTGTTATATGGATTCCCTAAGGGTCCTAGTACATGTTATAAGATGTTAGGACCCCTAGGAAGTCTTGATGACTCCTTTTGACACATTGGAAAGCTCAAGTGTGTCTTAAGAGATCCTAGGACACCTTCAGACACACTTGAGCATTCAACTATGTCAAAATGGGTCACGGGGACTCCCTAGGGGTCCTAGTATGCCTTATAATGCATTAGGACACCTAGGAAGTCCTGATGACCCATTTTGACACATTGAAATGCTCAAGTGTGTCTTAAGGGGTCTTAGGACCCCTTTGAACACACTTGAGTGTTCAAATGTGTCAAAAGGATTCATGGGGACTCCTTAGGGGTCCTAGTATTCCTTATCATGTGTTAGGAACCCTAGGAATTCTTGATGACCCCTTTTGACAAATTGGAATGCTTAAGTGTGTCTTAATGGTTCTAGGACCCCTTAACACACACGTGAGAGCTCAAATGTGTGAAAAGGGGTAATGGGGACTCCCTAGGGGTTCTAGTATGCTTTATCATGCCTTAGGACACCTAAGAGGTCTCGATGACCACTTTTGACACATTAGAATGTGTAAGAATTTTCTTAAGGTAAAGAGTAGAAACCAAGATCTAGAAGCTTGAGAGATAGCACAAACAAGAGAGATAAGATAATATGATCAAATGAAGAATTTAATAATGATCAAATGATGGATAATACATTGATTTATCACATACAGTGTAGAAATGCCTCAATATATAGGCAATGGATGATATCTAGAAGATATGCAAGTGATAAGATCACAACTAGACATGGTGGAGTCACATGTCCACCAAAGGTGGATCATCCTCCATTGTACATGAAAGTATGTGCAACATGAGAGGATGATAATGTGATAAGAGCACTAAAGGTGGATCTCACAAACAAAGAGGTATGTGATGACACCTAAAGTGGAGATTCTCCTAACCATGTGCTAAAAAGAAATGCAAACTCCTAGGTGTCTCAAAGACAACTAATTATGCAAATGCATTATCCTAAGTAAACTTAAGTAAAGTGTAATTAGTAAATACTTAATTACACAAACACCCCCCCTTAAGTGCAACTTAGGGGAATGCACTTAAGCTCATAATGCAAGATGGGTCCCGGCTACTAGGCCATGTTAGGTACCCATGTACAATATGCAAGAAAAATGCAACCTCTCATAAAGTGGAGAAAGAGGGAAAACCTCATGGGAAAAACCCTCCCCCCCAAAAAGAGATAAATACAAGATGCATGCATGGATGGAGTAATCAAGACCCCCCTATTATGACATACATCATGCAAATACAATAAACAATGCCCCCAAAGGAAGGAAATAGGAAGAGAGACAAAGTAGCCCCCCCTCAATGTTGAATCTCCTGCAAAGATGGTCCAAGATGTTGACCAATACTCCGCCATAGGAAGGAAATAGAGCCAATGCTGCACCAAGAATGTCAAAGTGTGACAAAATCAGGTACCAATGTCGATGTAGAATGACCGACGGAATGCCCATTAAGATATGATAGAGATGAGGCTTGGAGACACTTGCAAGCACCAACTAGGTACTCAACTAATAGGTTGGTATACTTGAACTTGTGTCGTGCATCCATTGATTGGTTGGAGCATAACTTTCAAGAACCAAGTCCCATGATATTCCTAATCTACTAACATAGGGATTACATCAAATGTGTCATCAATGACAAGGTACAAAAAAATGTGGCACTTTATGATAGTGCGTGTACAACATGGCTCATCCAAGAGCATACAACATCAAATGCAAAGCTGGAAACATGTAGAAGATGAAGCCACCAATGATACCCTGTCAAATGTTGTAGAAAAAATGTCCTCCTATTGGCCTTGTGCTAGGAAGTCTTTGGGACAAAATTAGCCTCCCCCACTAGCTGCTGGTTGGATGATGCTGAAAAATAGGTATACAAATGGCAAAGAAAAAATGTGTTCCCAATTTTTCTTATTTATTTAATATTTTGTTTTCCAAAAACCTAATAGGTTTTAAGAAAAACATTTATTAATAAGCCAAAAAAAGATTTATTAAAAATAAAGAAAAAAACACAATTATTTTTAATTTTAGATTTAAAAAAAAAACTTTATTAAATACTTAATAAAGAAAAATATAAATATATTTTATTAAAAACAAACATATTAAAACTAAATTTTTATAAAAAAAACTTTAAAAAAACATATTAATACGAAAGTTTTTATTTATTTCAAAAACTTATAAAAAATACATATTAAATTTTTTTTAAAAACATATTTAAAAAAAATTTAAAAATAACCCCTTGTAGGGCCGCACTGCAGCGGTAAAGAGTGTGCAGGGTGGTACTACCTACAGTGTGGTACCATCACTATAGTGTGGTACATCTTGCAGTGCAGGTACTATCACTATAGTGCAGTACTGGCTGTAGTGTGGTACGCCTGCAGAAATTTTTAAAAAAATAAAAATTATATGAAAAATTTCATAAACAAATAAATAACGCCCCCCCTCCCCCCAAAATTTATTTTTAATATTTTGATTTTTCAGAAAAAATGCAATATAATAAAATGAAAAATATTAAAATAATAAAATCATACCGTAGTCGCGTCCGTACGACGAGGCAGGGAGGAAGAATATTTTCCCTCACATCAACGGTGTCTGATTTGGGTGAATGAACAGTCGATCTTGGGGTTTTTGACCACTCTAATCGCAATAGAACTGTCAGATTTGGCCCAGAGTGCTCCAATTTTGCAGATCGGTCTTAGGGGTTTGATTTGAAAAAAAAAATTTGCCTCAAATTTGACTTTTTCTCAATATAGGAAAATTTATAGTCAAAATTTATGGAAACAACCACCCAGATGCAATGGTGAGGTTCGATCTTGCCCAAAACACTCCCACAAAATGCTGATCCTAGATTTGGTTCATGGCCCTCCAAAAGTTGAAGCAATCAATCGCTCTCTAATGGCTATGTAATGAAGACTCCTTTGGCTTCGATACCATGTAAGAATTTGGTTAAGGCAAAGAGTAGAAACCAAGATCTAGAAGCTCAAGAGATAGCACAAACAAGAGAGACAAGATAATATGATAAAATGAAGAATTCAATAATGATCAAATGATCGATAATAGATTGATTGATTACATACAATGTAGAAATGCCTCAATATATAGGCAATGCATGATATCTAGAAGATATGCAAGTGATAAGATCACAACTAGACATGGCAGAATCACATGTCCACCAAAGGTGGATCATCCTCCATTGTATATGAAAGTATGTGCAACATGAGAGGATGATAATGTGATAAGAGCACTAAAGGTGCATCTCACAAACAAAGAGGTATGTGATGACACCTAAAGTGGAGATTCTCCTAACCATGTGCTAAAAATAAATTCAAACTCCTAGGTGTCTCAAAGACAACTAATTATGCAAATGCATTATCCTAAGTAAAATTAAGTAAAGTGTAATTAGTAAATACTTAATTACACCAATAGAATTCTCAAGTGTGTCTTAAGGGGTCCTAGGACCCCTCCAGAAAGACTTGAGCATTCAAATGTGTCAAAAGGGGTCATGGGGAGTCCCTAGGGTTACTACTATGTTGTATCACACATTTGGACCCCTAGGCAATCCCCATGACTCATTTTGAAACATTTGAATGCTCAAGTGTGTCCTAAGGGGTCATGGGGACTCCCTAGGGGTCCTAGTATGCCTTATCACATGTTAGGACCCCTAGGAAGTCCTGATGACCCCTTTTGATACATTGGAATGCTCAAGTATTTCTTAAAGGTGTGTCTTAAGGGGTCCTAGGACCCCTTAAGAAACACTTGAGCATTTCAATGTGTCAAAATTGGTTATCGGGACTTCCTAGGGGTCCTAGTACACCTTATCATGTGTTAGGACACCTAAGAAGTCCCAATGACCCCTTTTGAGACATTGGAATGTTCAAGTGTGTCTTAAGGAGTCCTAGGACCCCTTCAAACACACTTGAGCATTCAAATGTGTCAAAAGGGGTCATGGGGACTCCCTAGGGGTCCTAGTATGCCTTATCACATGTTAGGACCCCTAGGAAATCTTGACGACCCATTTTGACACATTGGAATTCTCAAGTGTGTCTTAAGGGGTCCTAGGAGCCCTTACAACACACTTGAGCATTCAAATATGTCAAAAGGGGTCATAGGGACTCCCTAGGTGTCCTAGTATGCCTTGTCACATGTTAGGACCCCTAGGAAGTCCCAATGACCCCTTTTAATACATTGGAATGCTCAAGTGTGTCTTCAGGGTTCCTAGGAACCCTTAAGATAAAATTGACCATTCAAATGTGTCAAAAGGGGTCATGGGAACTCCCTAGGGGTCCTAGTACACTTTATCATGCGTTAGGACCCCTAGGAATTCCCAATCACCCCTTTTCACACATTGGAATGCTCAAGTGTCTCTTAAGGGCTTCTAGGACCCCTTCAAACAAACTTGAGCATTCAAATGTGTCAAAAATGGTCATGGGGACTCCCTAGGGGTCCTAGTATGCCTTATCATGCATTAGGACACCTAAGAAGTCCCGATGACCCCTTTTGACACATTGGAATGCTCAAGTGTGTATTAAGGGTTCCTAGGACTCCTTCAGACACACTTGAGTGTTCAAATGTTTCAAAAGGGGTCATGGGGACTCCCTAGGGGTCCTAGTATGCCTTATCACATGTTAGGACCCCTAGGATGTTTCGATGACCCCTTTTGGCTATAGTAGAATGCTCAAGTGTGTCTTAAGGGGTCCTAGGACCCCTTTAGACACACTTGAGAGTTCAAATGTGTCAAAATGGGTCATGGGGACTCCCTAGGGGTCCTAGTATGCCTTATCATGTGTTAGGACCCCTAGGAAGTCCCAATGATGCCTTTTGAAACATTGGAATGCTCAAGTGTGTCTTAAGGGGTCCTAGGACTCCTTCAGACACACTAGAGCATTTAAATGTGTCAAAAGGGGTCATGGGGACTCCTTAGGGATTCTAGTACACCTTATCACACTTTAGGACCCCTAGGAAGTCTCGATGACCCCTTTTGACACATTGGAATGCTCAAGTTTGTCTTAAAAGGTCCTAGGACCCCTTCAGACACACTGGTGCATTCAAATGTGTCAAAAGGGGTAATGGGGACTCCTTAGGGATTGTAGTACACCTTATCACACTTTAGGACCCCTAGGAAGTCTCAATGACCCCTTTTGACACATTGGAATGCTCAAGTGTGTCTTAAGGGGTCCTAGGACCCCTTTGAACACACTTGAGCATTCAAATGTATGAAAAGGGGTCATGGGGACTCCCTAGGGGTCCAAGTATTCCTTATGACATGTTTCCCAGAGAATATCCACAATTCGTATACAAAAGCATCATACAAGAAAAATGACAAAAAAAGAATAGCTAAAAGATAAAATTTATCATTCACACTGGCAGTACCAAGGTCATATCCACTGTGAAATCTTGTCCTATGATGTTCGAAATGAGAAAACCAAGTGAAATGAAAGGGAAGGGATTGATCAAATAGTGAATGTGCATCAAATCCGATCAATATCATAATAAATGCTAAAAATACTATTACAGACAAAAATATTTGCATATTAATTTGTTACACCTTTCTCGAGCTTTTGTACCTTTCTACACAATTAGACATTTTCATTAGCAGAATTGAATTTTTAGGTTAAGTTTTACAGATCATCTTTTTGATCCAAATGATGCAGATTGTCTACTATATCTTCCTCAGATAGTTTGATTATGTTTCTTTGCTAGATGTTATGCTAAAATGCATAGGCAATTGAGTCCAGAATACTAGAAAGAATTCTTTAAGAGTCCAATTTAGATTCTTTAATGCTTCTAGTGAATCCAAATTTAGTTGTTATAAAGATGAGATGTTAGTGAATGACTTCTTGCTAATACTAATCTTCCACCAGATCTAGATTTCAACCCTTTTGTGGATCTACAAGCTCAATCATGAGCCCATAGGATTGGCCAAGAGAAAAATGTGATTGTATATCAACTGATTACAAAATGTTCAGTTGAGGAGAAAATATTGCAATGATCAAGAAGAAAAATGGCTATGGAAAATTAGTTATGAATTCTGTTAAGAATAAAACTATTAAGGAATTACATGATATATTACTCAACGGTGCAAGGAATATTCTTGATGAACATAGGGTTGCAGTTACATCTATTCAATATACAAAGGAAGATATAGAAAATCTTCTTAATAGAGAGATTTTAAAGTGAGAGAAAATGACATTTCAGAAGAAAATGGTTATTTTGGTGCCATCCAAGGTATGCCAATTACTCAAGATGAAAAGTAAAAGCCCATAGTTAATGGGAAAGAGTGGGAAGAGATTCTTGGACCCATGATAGAAGTTATAGATAAGGAGGAAGAGCTAGGAAGGGGAAAGTGACAAAGGAAAGAAGTAAGATATGTGTGTAAGCCTATATCAGATGATGATGATGAGTACTCACCATTTGCTAGTAGCTTAAGTAGTGAAAAAAGCTCTTTAGTGCACATGTACACTGTCACAAAAAAATAAGATAGAGAAGTAACAAGTGCTGTGGAATTATCCATAGAGCAATGTGAAATGAAGCCTCAAATTGGTTCATTAGCAGGAAAAGAATTTGGTCATGCACTTCATTCAAGCACCACAAATATTTCTATTAGAAATGCCTATTTGTCAATGGCCTTGCATTTACTGGACTTGGGAAACTAGGTTACTCATGTTGGGTAATATCCCTCAAATGTAAGTTCATTACCACCTTTGGCAAGGCAGTCTCACTCCTCATTTTACAACAAAGGGCAACCATCTATGGTCCAAGGTTTTAATTAAACTAACAAATGGAGACCTTCTCAAGGTACTGATCTCTCTCATAGAGAAGTTCCTAATTCATCTCAAGGTTCTCATTTAGGTGACCAACTCCTTCGAGGTCCACAAATAGACCCATTGATTTCCCAAATTGGTAAAAGGGTAGATGCAAATTTGGAAAGAGTATCCCAATTGAAGAGAAATGGAAATTCCAATGAGCATAAAGTTAGTGCAGATCCAATAGGTGTATCTTCTCCACTGACAAATAGAACTATATTTCCAGAGACTTGAGTTTAAATGGAGATTGTTTGTTCCCAAACATGCCCGAGTCGAACAAATGAACCAGATGTTGCTTGAGTAAAGAAGATAATGGTTTATTAAAGCATCCGCATTATCCCACTTGCTATCATTTACTACTTTTTGAGTGGCTTTCCAGCTACTTCTGTGCGGGATTCTTGTAATATATAATGTCCTCATGCAAGTACATGCCAATTTCTGTAAACATTTTCAGTTCTAAAGTGTTAGTGAGCAATATCAAAGAAAAGGTTCTTGCATGTGTTATTTAGACACATATTAATAAATTAGGAAACCATTTTTCTCCCATTACATGGCAGAAATTCCGAGATTCACTTTGTTAGTATCAATAGGCAGCAAGATGAGGGAAGAAATATATTTGTGAAGAGGAAGTACAAATGTTACTATCCAAAACCATTTGGAGAGTAATATTCTTCTCCTAATTGTAAAAAGAAACTCAAAATGCAGAAGACACCAAATAGTTGGGGCATTTATTTCCTATGACCTATGTCAATTTCAGTTCAATTCCTAAGGATGATATTCTCAATGTGTAAAAATAAACTGATGTGTTATTTTAAAATGGTGTTGACTGAAATTTATGAACATATGTCAAATATCCATTTTTTCTAGAATTTGAAATAGAACTAGTGGCAATATAATCAAATTTATGAATTTCACATCCAATCATTGGATGTTAATCAAAAGTACAACATAGTAATATAAATTTGAACTGATAAATAATCTTAGTCTTACTTCAAACCTACTCCTATGTATGTGGGTTCTTGGAGGTATCTACTAAACAATGTGTGGATTTGTAATGTCCCTATCCAGGACCTTACTCACTTTGCTTAAAACTCCTAATTATAATTTGGATTTCTAATGCTTGATGTGATATTATTTAAGTTTTCCTTGCTCCTTACTGATTAATATTCTAATGAATTGGTTATCCTTCCCCTTCTCTCTCTCTCTCTCTCTCTCATACTCTTTCCCTTCCCCTTCTCTCTCTCAAATACTCTTTCCCCATCCCTCTCTCTCTCTCTCTCTCTCTCATCACCCTCTCTCTCTATCTTGAGCTATCTATCTCTCTCACCTTCTCACTTTCTCTCTCTTCCTCTCTTAGCCTTTTCCACCTTCTCACTCTCTCTCTTCCTTAATTGCCCGCCCATGAATTTTTTAAATGGCTGGTTAATTTCCTTTGCTTCTTTCAATGGCCATCCATGATTTTTATGCAATTTCCAACATTTTGTACATAGTCGTAAAATACATATTAATATATTATATATATAAAATAATATATAATATATGATATATAATATATGATATATAATGTAACATTTAATATTAATATATATTAAATAATATTTAAAAAGTAAAATGTATATTATATAATATTTAATATATAATATATAATCTAATATATAGTTTTTAATATTAATATATATTAAATAATATTTAATGTAAAATGTATATTATATAATATTTAATATATCTAATATATAGTTATATATATATATATATATATATCATATGAAGGATGGAGAAATGGGAGGGAGAAAGTGGTGGGAAGGGAAAGTGAAAATTCAAAATTCTATCATCATATTCAGGTACCCAAAAATATCAGGTATCTGATTAGGCTCGGTATTGCCTTGCGCACCAAACCTACATGGTCAACTATTGAAATGTCTCAAATACATGTTTCTCCCCTATTTCTTTGATTTCCAGACTTTGACAATGTAGCTGACAACTTTTTTTTCACCCGAATTTGATAAAACAAAAAGGGTATCTTAAGGAGATTATTAGCTTTCTATCGATATAATTGCTATTAAATTTTGAATTCTATAAGTAATTATTAGTTATTTTCTAATTGAGCTACCTCTAAAGTGCTGATTTATATACTAATTGAAAAATGACTATAACTTTCTAACGGTATAACTTTTTTGAAATCTGAAAAATGCGTCATATTCTATGCTTCACCTACTATAAGGAAAAATAAATAAAATTTGAATTTTGTAAATTTTTGAATGAGTTAAGGTGGTCAGACACGAGAGTTTTTTTATTTTGAAAATGTTGTAGAAAAAATTCATAATTAATTTTTTTTTAGAATAAAATTACAAAAAAATATGCGTCACATCCGGGCATGAGTCTTCTACTTATATATTAAATCTTATAATAAAATATTATTATTTGATTATGATTAAGGTGGTAAGACATACACCTACTTCTTATTTTTTTCCAGAAATTTTTGTACTACTGCCTTGAAATCTATACTTTTCACCAATCATACTAACTTTTTCTCAAAAAAGGCCTAGTAGTTTACAAACTACATTCAATTTTCTATAGATTCTATTCTTACAACTTTTTGATATTAGGTTCATAGCTAGTTGAAATTTTCACATTAAGTTGACTAATCCTAATTTGCTGATTTTTCATTACCACTTAAGGGCATAGTTTGGCCACTCATGATCTTGGACATGCCCAAAGTGAAAAATACACCATTAATGTATTGGGAGTTCCCATTGATCTTCACTTGTGGATTTATACTTTGATTGATAACTTAAATAACACTTTGACTCTATCACCACTCCAAAGTCTACAAGAAAGAGGGCCAATTAACAAGGATCAAATAGATCCTCCTACACTTTGAGCCTTAATGATTAGGTGGGTGTACCCTTGAATCACTTCTCTAAAGGAGTCTAAAAATTATGTATAACTATATACTCTTTACTAACTGATTTAAGATTTTATCATTTGAATGTGTGTATGTGTGATTGATGACGATGAACTGCTTCCAGAGCAGAGACCAGTGCCTTATCCCAGGGCAAAGAGTCACTAAATAACATATATCACCTTGAAACCTTAACTCAAATACATATAAACTCAGAGTAAGTGCTTTTCCTATTACTCCCATCACCCCCAAACACGATCATCAAATTCCCCTCTAACAATGAACTCACTGAAATCACCCTAAAGGCTTTAATCTTAACTTTGTCAGGAACTCCAAGCCAATCTCACAATACTCTTTATTTACCATATGCTAATCCACTTTGTGACCTTAACATATATGAATCCACAATCAAAAAAGAAGACAATCAGAGATTTAAGACAGGAATCCAAGTGTATTCTCATTAATTTTTAAAAATCAATACATTACTAAGCAACAAAATACCAAAGGAAAAGACCCAAAATATGACTCTCTTTTCTCAGTGTAACACCATTAACAAATAGGGACCAAAGAAAGTTTTGGAACCCTCACAAAATCAAAAACTCTGCAATATATTCTCCCTAGTCATCTTTGAATTCTCAAAGATAATGCAATAAGCTATAGATGACTTAGGGTTAGGGTTTCAACCACCCAACCAAATAGAAACGGTCATAAATTAATCATAGGGGAAGAAACCTAGGCAACTTGGAGAAGACAAGCCCCAGAGTGATCCTCAATCATGAAAATCTCATTGAGAAGGTACTGAGAATCATAGAAACATCCAAAATGTCAACTCTTTCAGCCACCTGCAACACGCCTCGAGCACAAAACCACATAGTACAAACCTTGCAAATGATCAAAAACACCCTGGACCACACTGTAACAACAAAAACCACCAAAAAAATCAAATTTGGCCATGAAAACATTCAATTTCAGTCCTTTCTATCGTTGAGAAACCCTCCGCAAATTCAAATTTGAAATCAAATGGCTACCTCCAAGTGCCAGCAGCAAATCAGGGGTCAAAATTCAAAATTAGGCTAACTTTAAGTTGTGGCCATTAGATCCTCCCTTTTCATGGTCTTTTATGATTTAACCTGACAAGGAATCCTTGTTTACATTTAGCGATTACATGATAGTGGACTTCCTATTCGCAAGGTGAAAACTTAACCTGCCTTTTAACTCTGCGGACTGGTGACAAAAGGAAACACCTGACCTCGATCCCACATTTGGCAAACTAGCGACAACTAGATTCCATCAGTTTGTGAAGAACTTTATCTATCTGCTAGAGAGTTTAGCAATTCCGTGAATGCTTGTTCACTAAACCAGTAAAACATTTAGAGAACCATCATTTCATTTCATGAATGAGCACAAATCATTAAAATTTATTAGTTGCTAAAACTTTATCAAGACCGCTAGACCCCACCTGGGCCTGCCTATAAACTACCACATGTCACCACATCATTCACTACAATCACTTAGTCATCATTGACAAAGGACCCACCGCAAATATTTTCCCTTCAGTGAAGATCGATGGCTATCGCCATACCACTGACATATTCATCACGCATCTTCGATCAACGGTATCATGACAACCGTCAGCTCATGCAGTGTATTAACTTCCCTAAGACTGGTGGACCCACTGACAAGTCCACCTCAGCACACCTAGACCAATCATAGTTCACCAACTAAGAATACATGTCAGTGGACCCACCTAAAGAAAATGCTATGTCACTTAATAGAAGCAATGGTTGTCTCAAAATCTCATACATCTGACACATCCCTTGTGAAGACACGCCCACTATTGATCCTCTGACAAGACCAGGACCTTCTTACACACTGAAAGCTCAGGTCCCACTGACAACAAGCCACTGTTCAAATAGATGGATGAATCAAATAGCACCAACTATGCCTACGTGTAATCTTGGACCCATAAATCTCTTACAAGAATCAATGGCTATTGCTATACCACTGCATTAAAAGTCAGTCATATTTCATTAACGGTACAATGACAGCCACAAGATCAATTCAGACTTTAACCCACCTAAATGCTAAGAAGACCAGTCCCATTGATAGGATTCTGAATCATAATAGGTGGACCAATGAGAGACAACCAAATCTGCACACCTGGCAAGTGGACCCACTTGAAGGAAAGGCTACGTCATCGGGAAAGATCAATGATCAGCATAAGATCTTATGCATCTGACACATTGCTTGTGAAGATACGCCCATCACTAGATGGAGATGGTGTCAAAGCTAGGCCTATGGAAAATAAAGGCTACCGAAACATAGGAAAAATTAAAGCTCAAGACTTAGGGAAAATTAAAACTTGCAGGGCGCTAGGAACCTAGGAAAGATTAAAGGGCAGGGACTTAGGAAAAATTAAAAGGGACCCTGCCGACACATGAAAACCTAACCACAAACATGGTAAAGTTGGTCATTTTAAATGACACGTGCAAAATATAAGGTTTTAAGTGGGCCAAAAAGGTAACGTGAAAATAGAACAGGGCCAGGGCAATTTTAAATTTTAAGGACCCAATGGCTAGATTTTTTAAATTTTTGAACCAAGGGTATGAGCCAGAGACATAAAAATGACACATAGACTAGGGGAAAGACAATGAAGCCATGATATTTTTTGCACATGCTAACAGTGGCTCTGTCTAGGGATGTATGCCTCCTGCAGGCATATCAAGGAATTAGAATCACTGGTTATAAGCAGACCATCCCACATTTAAAATTTGCAGACAATAGAGAGCAACATGACCAAAACCTTGACAGACCAAGACAAAACAAGATAGGGGAAGGCAACTATTTATAAAAATTTATAGAATATACAAACCTAACTACTGTTCATGGAAAACACAATACCTTCAATTGAAGTATTTCTTCAAGAATTGTCCATGAACTGGCAATTCCTGAATATCACCATTTAATTCCTTGACAATGTATGAATCTTGGCCCCATTTCTCATGAATTAAATATGGCCCCAACTAGATGGGATCAAATTTACCATGCTTTCCCTTATCCTCCAGTCTAGCATTCCAAACTAACACCAAATCACCAGGTTCAAACCTTCTGTCAACATTCCTCTTATCATATAAATTCTTAACTTGTAACTACAATTTGGCATTTCTTGCAACCGAATCTCTTGTAGTCTCATCTAACCTAATGAGGTCCTCAATTCTCAATTGTATCTCATCATCTATGTCATCATCATATAACTGAACAAATTTATACATTTCCAATAAGTTATTCTGAGGAATTCTTGCATGTACTCCATATACTAGGTGAAATGGTGCACAACCAATTGCCCTCTTCATAGTTACCTTATCAGCCCATAGAGCTAATGGCAGCTTTGAATTCCATGCCCTCTTATTCTTTTCAAGAATCCTCTTTAAGATCTTAATCAAACTCTTATTAGTAGATGCTGCTTGACCATTTCCTTGTGGATGATAAGGTGAAGAATTAGAAATCTAAATTCCTAAACCTTTGCAAAAGTTCTTATATTCGGAAGACCTAAAGCATATTGCATTATCACTTACTATTCTCTCAGGGCAGCCAAACCTTATAACAATATTATTTATCAAAAAATCAATTACCACCTTACTAGTTGCATTTCTTGTAGGTATAGCCTCTACCCACTTTGTAAAGTAATCAGTGGCAACTAAGATCCATGAGTGTCCTCCACTTGACTTGTTTGGTATCTCCCCTATGAAATCAATTCCCTATTGTTGGAAAGGAGCCTGAACTTCTACTGGTTTTAATGGCACATTACCTGAAAAATTAAGCTTACCAGAGAACCTTTGACAAGCATCACATCTCTTCACCAACTATTCTACATCCTTGAAGATTGTGGACCACTAGAATCCTTCTCTCAAGATTTAATGAGCAGTTGTTTTACCCATATAATGTCCACCACAAACTCCCTCATGCATTTCCTTCAATAAATTTATAGCTTGATCTTCATCTACACATTTTAACAGTATGCAATCCAAATTCTTTCTATATAATTTACACTTCACAATTACATACTTGATGGCCTATAATTTCAATGTCCTCTTCTAATTATCATTCATGTTATCTAGACATCTCATATTTCTCAAGTAATAAATAATATCTCGATACCAGATACAATCATCCATGTCACATGTATAATCAATTTCAGAATGATTTACCTGATTTGCATCAAGATTGGATTGGGCCATCAGTTTTGCCAATCCCTATCCTCTAACCAACTTAGTAATCTGGATATCAACATTGAATTCTTGGATCATATTGATCCATCTGCATCTTCTTCCAGACACCTCCTGCTGTGAGAAAATATCCTTCATAGCTACACTTGGCACAAAAGCAATCACAACTTCTCCCATCAAGTAACACCTAAAAGCCTTAATTTCCTTCACAAGTGCATAAGCCTATTTTTCATTTGTGTCATACTTCAATTCTACAACCTACAAAGATTTTCTAAAAAATGCAATAGGTTGCTCAAAACCATCCTTATTCTTTTGTAACAAAACCGCAACAATAGTTTGAAAAGATGCAAAGGAAAATATGTGCATTAGTTAATTATAATTAGGTGCCTTAAGCACTGGTGCATCTTTGATAGCTTGCTTGATGTTTTTGAAAGCCTCATCAGGCTCACCCTCCCAATTGATTGCAGATCCCTTCTTCAACATCTTAGAAATAGGTCTAGTAACCTCTACAAAAATTTTCACAAACCTCCTTAAGAAATTGACCTGACCAAAGAAGGACTGAATCCATTTAACATTCTTTGGCCTCTGAATTTTATCAATGGCTACTAGCTTTTTAGGGTCAATTCTCACTCCTTGCTTCCCAACTAAGTGGCCAAGCAACTTACCTTCAATGACACCAAAAGCACATTTCCTTGGGTTTAATGAAATGCCAAATTCCAAGGCCCTCACAAATATTCTTTCTAAATGAGTATAGTGGTATTCTTCCTTCTTGGAATAGGTAGTTAAATCATCTTGATATACATTAAGGAAATCATTTATAAAATCTAAAAAGGCAACATCCATTGCCCTCTGAAAAGTAGCACCAACATTTGTGAGGCCAAAAGGCATTCTCACATAAACATATGTCCCCCAAGGTGTTATGAAAGCTGTCTTGAATTACTCTGATTCCTTAACAATTACCTAATTGTAACCAGAGAAACCATACATCATAGACATAAATTCTGATTTGGTTACTCTCTACAACATAGATTCCATATTGGGCAGACAATAATTATCTTTTAATGAGCTGATGTTCAAATTTTTTAAGTCTACACAAAGCCCGATGTCACCATTCTTCTTTCTCACAGGAACAAGGTTTGAAACCCAAGAAGAATGCCTGATAGGCTTGATAATGCCAACATTTCTCAATTTCATCAACTCTTCTTGCATCTTGGGTGCCAAAGTGGGATTAATAGGCCTTTATTTTTGCTGGAAAGGTTTAGCATCTTCTTTCAATGGAATAATATGCTGAAACAAATCTTCTCTATAAACCTTTAGGTCATCATATGACCATGCAAAAACATGCCTAAATTTTCTCAATAACTTAATCAAAGATTTCTTTACCTTTTGACATATATCTCTACCAATGTATACCTTTTTGGGTGCCCCATGTGTTCCAAGATTTATCTCCTCTAGATCAGCATGATCTTCTCTTTTGATATTCTTTTGAACTCTATCCTGGTTATCAAAGATAGTCTCCAAAACAACAAGCCCCTTGGGCACCTTGTTAGTTTTAAGCTAAATGACCTCATTGCCAAAGATAACCTCCCTTCCTCCTACTGACTCAGGCAAGGCTGAACAATCAAATTCCTAACCATGATACTGATCTTCACAACTCATAAACTTCAAAATATCATTATCATCATCAAAAACTTGCCAATTTTCAATATTGTCTGGTATGCTTGGCCTAGCCTGAATTTCAACTTTAGAGATACCAGATAATGTAATATCATTGGGATTGATTGCAATATTGGCTAACAGGTCAGCCATCTTATTGTTGCTCCTATCCTTCCATTCAATATTAAAGGCATCAAAATGTTCAATCAAATCCCAAACTGCATTCCTATATTGTTTTAGACTTTTATTCTTGGAAGCATATACTAACCTAACTTGGGACACAACCAAATCAAAATCACCAATAACACTTATGCATTTAATACCATGTTTTTGTACCAACCTTAGTCCTAACAACAAAGCCTTATATTCTTCTATATTGTTGGTACAAAAGAAATTCAATGTGAAATAAAATTTGTAGGTGTTTCCATCGGGAGAAATAAGTAAGATACCTGCTCCTACTCCATCCTTGCGATTTGCACCATCAAAGTACATTACCCACAAATCACCCTTCACAGAATCAACACTTACCTCAACAGAGATAGGTGACAAAATAGGTTCATTTTCAAATACAAGGATCTCTTCCCTAAAAGCATTAATATCAGTATCCACAAAACATGTATTTTCATTATCAATATTTCTCTCAATCATGTGGCATGCTCTTGGCTCTCATTCAATCTTGACAAACTAATCATCAATCTTGAAAGTGGCATAGGACAAATCACACTATAAACTTCCACCTATGGCAGCACTCCATCTTCTAGATAGCATCATCCCATAATGAGGAGGGATGTCCACCACCAAAAAACTCATTTTCAACTCTTTCTCTGGATATACAGCTAGCCTATATGGCATTGCATTGATAGTCCCAATAACTGATACCTCCCTATGATCCATTACACAACATCTACCTTGCACTGTATCAACTTTAAGGCCCAACCTCTCCATGATTTTGAAAGGCATGATAGTATTAGAGGTTCCACTATCAATCATACAATTCCTCAAATTCATTCAATTCACAAGAACACTTAAAAAGAATGGATCAATATTTTCAAGGCTGGCATTGATAGAACTATCCAAATATATTGGAGGAATTTGAGACACAATTCCCTGATTAGTAACAGCTTTCAAAGCTTTATCCTTAGATCCATTGCATGCAACATCACTATTATTAACATTATCTACCCATGCAATAGCTCTATCTTTGTGTTCAGGGATCCTCAACAATTCTAACAATGGAACCTTAACTGTAATTTGGAACAATATAGATAACATATCAATAGGAGTAGAAGAAGGAATCTCAATCTGCACCACCTTAGCATCCTTCTATTTATCTGATACATTAGTTGTATTGGCCACCCTCATTTTTTCAATCTTAGCCATTGTGTTAATTGGCTTCTCAATCTCACTAGAAGTCTTTTCAATTCCAACTCCCTTAGGCTCACAATTCTTACCTTTTACATTCTTGAATTTCACCATGTGATCACCTTTTGATTTGTTCTCATTAGTCTCTCTAGAGTACGTACTATTCATGAACATTCTTGTAGCTTTCTCATTTGTATTCCTTGCCATCATGCCTCTATTTTTCACTTGGGAAATCATTTCTACAGTAATCCTATCCATCTCTTCTCTAGAAGGTCTTCTCAAATTTACTGGCTCAGAAGAAGAGTTCATGTTACATGTTTTCTTATCTATGTCTTCACTATCAAAAAAAATTTCTTGATGAAAAAGGGCCTAATTGTGTCTCTTCACATTTACATCCACCTCTTCATCAAAATCATAATCTTCTTCATATCCTAGATATGAAGAAGCCATGTTGCATCCAACATCATCTTGATCTTCTTCTTGATCTATCTCCTCATTGCCACAATCCTGATTTGCAGCCATAGATTGTGCAACTGCACAATGCTCTGTAGAATGAGGGGACTGGCATGAAACACACCAAGGTATATCCTCCATGACATTTATTGAAGCATTTATTGTTTCCTCTTACAACAGTGACAATAGTCTTGCCATCCTTCTATTGGGTGTTGTAGGCGTAGTTCTGTAATCTATTCTGCTTATTGAAATTGTTATTGAACTGAGGCCTTTCATTGGTAGGAGCACTAATGTTCCTATTTGTATGTGCCTTCAAATCCTTCAATGCATTGAGGACCTTATCCAATTTATCTCCTTCTTGCCTCGTAGCTCCAACATTCTTATCATTTTCTTTTTTGTATTTCTTGTCCCCAAACAACTTTGGGTCATCTCTCTTTCCACCCAATTTTCCTGATATATTCATATTGTTCTCAATGTTGACAGCAATCCTAAAAGCATCCCTAAGAGTTCTTGGTTCTTTATCCCTCAACAAATATCCCATCTTTCCATCAAATGCATTGAAATATGTAGTTAGACAAACATTGTCATCTAACCGCATAACTTGGAACAACTTATGCATGCCCTTCCGGAATCTCATGTTGAATTCAGCTGCAGTCTCATTCTAATTTTTCCTTATGGTATTGAATTCATTCAACATGAAACTAGCATTAGGTCTATCACCATACCACTCTTTAAAACATCTCTCAAAGGAATCCCAAGTATCAATACATTTATCAGGAAGTCTCTTAAACCAATCTCTAGCATCCTCCATTAGAGATTGGACAAATAATTTCATGACTACATCCTCATGCTCTACTTCATAATCATTAAGCATATCAATAAATAACCTAAGATGCTCCTCACAACTACTAGCATTATTACCAGAAAACTTAGGTACCTTATCTCTTATATCATTTGGAAAAGCATTCGGGTAACTAGGAATTCCATCAAAAATAATTTTCCTATAGCCTTCTAATTGCATAGGTCTTCTTTGAAAACTTGAACTAGTGTTAACCCTAAGATCAACATTAGCATTTACATTTCTATCTACATGTGCATTTGATTGCTGCCTAGGATCTACACCTATCCTAGCAGATGAAGAAGGAATTGAACTAGTAGGATTACTAAGTGGAATAGTAGTAGTCATAGATGGCATACCTAGTTCAGTAGCAGATGGACCTAGAGCATTAGCTGATGAAGCCTTCAAGAACTGGATCTTTCTTCTCTTTTCTATAATGGAAGCTTCAATTTTAGCCTTCTCTAATTCTCTTGCAAGGTCCTCATCTTCTTTTCTTCTTCTTTCTATTTCTGTGTCCTTATTTGAATTGGGTGGTGGGACCCCTAATATTGTCAATGATCTACTTATTTGATGTCCCACCATCTTTTGCTTTCCTTTCTCACCAACTGCAACAACAGGCCTAGTGATCTCATTTCCATCTTTGTCTTTAGGAAAAGGAACATAAATTTGCACTTGTCTAACCACAAGGCCCTCCGTATTAAATTCCTAATCTTGCAGTAAGCACTCTTGCTCACTCCTCAAAGCTTCAAGATCACCAAAGGCATCATGTTGCAAAGTTTTAGGAGCAGAAGAAAGCATCTTGTTTCTCTCCTTCATTTCATTAATTTTTCTAAGGAGAGACTGCCTTTCTATCAGAGAATCCACCTTCTCAGTCTCTCTCTCCTCTTATAACCTCTTATGTATGGCATCCTACTCTACCAACTATAACCTTAGTGCATTTAAATCATTAGGATCTATCATAATGTCATCAGAACCTGATGACACATCCATATCAGAAAGATTCTGATATGGGAAGTACACTTGCCTAGGTCTTATGGGCTCTCTTCTGAAATTATCTTCATCAAGATCTAAATCAATCTCCAAACCCATCTCTCTAACTTGTTCATCTTGACCTATAGGAAATGGACTCTTGTCCTAAAATATAGGCTCTGGGGTATCAAAAAATCTATCTTTAGAGAAACCACCATTTGATCTAGAAACTTTGTCCTATGAACCTTCCTCACTTGAGGAAACATGTGGTGCTCCACCTCTAGTATTTCTTTGTTCTTTGATGGGAGCACTAGTAGACTCACCATTCCTTCTAATCCAACTCTTCTTCTCCTATCTAGGAAATTTCTCCAGAGTAACCTCCAGATTCTTCTTTACAAAGGACCTGGTATTCCTTCTCTTATACATGATTTACAAGTTATAGCACTGGTTCAAACCTTTTGAGTCACCACCCACCTAGATGGGAAAACCTTTAACTAAAATACAATAGGAAAATAAGAGTGCACTTACAACCTTTTATCTCTAGACTCTCCCCAGCAGGGTCACCATTTTGTTGGGAGTTCCCTTTGATCTTCACTTGTAGATTTATACTTTGATGGATAACTTAAATAATACTTTGACTCTATCACCACTCCAAAGTCTACAAGAAAGAGGGCCAATTAACAAGGATCAAATAGATCCCCCTACACTTTGAGCCTTAATGCTTAGGTGGGTGTACCCTTGACTCACTTCTCTAAAGGAGTCTAAAAATGATGTATAAGTATATACTCTTTACTAACTAATTTAAGATTTTATCATTTGAATGTGTGTGTGTGATTGATGATGATGAATTGCATCCAGAGAGGAGACTAGTGCCTTATCCCAGGGCAAAGAGTCACTAAATAACATATATCACCCTGAAACCTTAACTCAAATATATTTAAACTCAAAGTAAGTGCTTTTCCTATTACTCCCCTCACCCCCAAACATGATCATCAAATTCCCCTCTAACAATGAACTCGCTGAAATCACCCTAAAGGCTTTAATCTTAACTTTGTCAGGAACTCCAAGCTGATCTCACAATACTCTTTGTTTACCATATGCTAATACACTTTGTGATCTTCACATATATGAATCCATAATCAGAAAAGAAGACAATCAGAGATTTAATACAGGAATCCAAGTGTATTCTCATTAATTTTTAAAAATCAATACATTACTAAGCAACAAAATACCAAAGGAAAAGACCCAAAATCTAACTCTCTTTTCTCAGTGTAACACCATTAACAACTAGGGACCAAAGAAAGTTTTGGAACCCTCACAAAATCAAAAACTCTACAATATATACTCCCTAGTCATCTTGGAATTCTCAAAGAGAATGCAACAAGCTATGGATGACTTAGGGTTAGCGTTTCAACCACCCAACCAATTGGAAATGGTCATAAATTAATCACAGGGGAAGAAACCCAAGCAACCAGGAGAAGACAAGCCCCAGAGTGATCCTCAATCATGAAAATCTCATTGAGAAGGTACTGAGAATCATAGAAACATCCCAAAATGTCAACCCTTTCAGCCACCCGGAACACGCCTCGAGCAAAAAACTACATAGTACAAACCCTGTAGATGATCAAAAACACCCTGGACCACACTACAATAGAAAATGCCACCAAAAAATCAAATTTGGCTATGAAAGAAATTGATTTTGGTCCTTTCTATCGCTAAGAAACCCTCTACAAATTCAAATTTGAAATGAAACGGCTACCTCCAAGCGCCAGCAGTAAATCATGAGTCAAAATTCAAATTTGGGTTAACTTTAAGTCATGGTTGTAAGATACTCCCTTTTCATAGTCTTTTATGATTTAACCTTACAAGGAATCATTGTTTACATTTAGCGATTACATGACAGTGCATTTCCTATTCGCAAGGTGAAAAATTGACCTGCCTTTTAACTCTATGAACTGGGGACAAAAAGAAACACCTGACCTCGATCCCACATTTGGCAGACTGGTGACAAGAGGCTTTCGTCAATTCACGAAGAACTTTATCTATCTACCAGAGAGTTTAGTGATTCTGTGAATGCTTGTTCGCTAAACTGCTAAAACATTTAGAGAACCGTTGTTTCATTTCACGAATGAGCGTAAATCATTAAAATTTATCGGTCGCTAAAACTTTATCAAGACCGCCAGACCCCACCTAGGTCCGCCTGCAAACTGTCACATGTCACCACATCATTCGCTACAATCACTCAGTCATCACTAACAAAGGACCCACCGCAAATATTTTCCCTTTGGTGAAGATCGACGACTATCACCATACCACTGACATATTCATCACGCATCTTTGATCAACGGTATCATGACAACTGTCAGATGATGCAATGTATTAACTTCCCTAAGACTAGCGGACCCACTGACAAGTCCACCTTAGCACACCTGGACCAATCACAGTTCACCAACTAAGAATACATGTTAGTGGACCCACCTAAAGAAAAGGGTACATCACTCAACATAATCAATGACCATCTCAAAATCTCATACATCTGACACATCCCTTGCGAAGACACGCCCACCATTGATCCTCTAACAAGACTAGGACCCTTTGACACACTGAAAGCTTAGGTCCCACTCACAACAAGCCACTGTGAAAATACATGGACGAATCAAATAGCACCAACTATGCCTACGTGTAATCTTGGACCCACAAATCTCTTACGAGAATCAACGACTATCGCTATACTGCTGCATTAAAAGTCAAGAATATTTCATTAACAGTATAACCAAAGCCACAAGATCAAATCGGACTTTAACCCGCCTAAATGCCAAGAAGACAATTCCCACTAATAGGATTCTGAATCCTAATAGGTGGACCAATGAGAGATAGCCAAATCTGCACACCTAGCAAGTGGACCCGCTTGAAGGAAAGGATACATCATCGGGAAAGATCAACAATTAGCATAAGATCTTATGCATCTGACACATCGCTTGTGAAGATACGTTCACTATTAGATGGAGATGGTGTTAGAGATGGGCCTAGGGAAAATAAAGGCTGCCGAAACATAGGAAAAATTAAAGCTTAGGACTTAAGGAAAATTAAAACTTACAGGGCACTGGGAACCTAGGAAAGATTAAAGGGTAGGGACTTAGGAAAAATTAAAAGGGACCCCACTGACACATGAAAACCTAAGCATGAACATGGTAAAGTTGGTCATTTTAAATGAGACATGCAAAATATAAGGTTTTAAGTGGGCCAAAAAGGTAACATGAAAAGAGAACAGGGCCAGGGCAATTTTAAATTTTAAGGACCCAACGACTAGATTTTTTAAATTTTTGAACTAAGGGTATGAGCCAGAGACATGAAAAATGACACAGAGACTAGGGGAAAGAGAATGAAGCCATGAGATTTTTTGCACATGCTAACATAATGCACATTGCGTAAACCAAGCTGTCACTTAAAAATTTCAAATGTGAGCTCTGTAAACAATCAGCATGTGTGCTCTTGCATGAGGGTTCCTATACACTCCAAAATATTAAGTCCAAAGACGCATACTCTGAGGATGAGTATACCAGCCATGCAAGAATCTAGAGCTAAATTAGCTCCCCCTATGACCCTAAGGGCCGTTCATGTAGATGTAGAGGATGCATCCAATACATTCTCATCAGTCTTCTCCTTCTTTTTCTCTGACCAAATCATGCTTGAATCATCTGAGGCTTTAACAAAGTTAAGTTCTCCTACATATCCAAAACTATTTCTTTGGCCTTTTTAGGGCTTTCTTGACCTTCCATCCTTGATCTACATAACCTTGAGATATGTCTAGCCTTGTTACAAGAATGAAAAATGATTGGAGGTCTTATATTCCTTGGTAGATTGACATGAGTCACCATTCTACATTTCTTTGATGTGTTACCATTATAGTTACATATCTAGCATGTAACATTCTGAGCACTTCTTACATTTGTTTGGTTTTGATTTCTCTAATCTTTCTGAATTCTATTCTTCTTACTAGTTTTACAATTCATAGCTCTATGACCAAACTTGTTACATGAATAATAGTAACCATTAAAAGGTTTTACCTCTATACAGTTCCTCACAATGTGTCCATGCTTGTTACAAGAAAAACAAGTGTGTTCTACTTGCTTGCACTCATTCTTAGGTGGTTCACCATTATCTATGGTTTGATCTTTAGTCTTTTTAGCATTAGTATATTCCTTTTGTGAATCCTTTCTTGCTTGCATATTGTCAATTTGATTTTGTGCTTCATTGTATCTAATACATCTAGTGTTTCCTTTAGCTCTTCTTTCATACAACTGAGATTCTACCAAATCAGCACTAGTGTGTCATTTTTCAATAGGATTCTTTTCTTCTTTCAATTCAGATTCCAACCTTTCTTTTTTATTTCTTAGCTCCAAGATTTCCATGTTTTATTTTCTTAGTTCTTCATTCAGCTGAAGGTTCTCTTTGATCTGTTCATCAAGGACTACCTAATTATTAGTCAACTTATCATTAACCTCTTCAAGTTTTTCTTTTAAGGATTTTTTTTCTTCATTGAGCTTCTTTACCATTGTCCATAGATCACTGGTAGAGCATTATTTCAAATCTTTCCTTAGCTTCTTGATGAATAACTGAGCATCACTAAGTTTATCCTTCAGTTCTTTAGATTCTCTTTCTGACTTGTCCAGATCTTCAAGAGCAACTTCAAGATTTCTTTTCAGACGTTTCATTTTTTCTTTGTCCATGATCTCCTCAAGTGGTTAAAATTTTGTGCTGAGGACCAGAGCTCGGATACCAATTTTTAGGAATGGGAACACTGAGAAGGGGGGGGTGAATCAGTGCTCACTGAAATTTAACTTATTAGTCCAATCTTTATACAGAACATAAATGTTTAAGAACTGAATTAAACATTCACATAAACATGAAACATGAAATCAACACATGACACCAATATGATTACGGGGAAACCCAAATAGGTAAAAACCCTGGTGGGACTTGATACCCACTAATATTTTGCACTAGTGTTTTGTGATCCTTGTTAGAAGATCCTTTACAATGCTTTAAGTATAGTAGACCTAGTCAAGGGTTAGACCTTGTTAGGAGTCTTTTACAATTGTCCCTGTTAGGGGAGAGGATGCACTATCTGAGAGCTCATTGCTCAAATGGTGAAGGCTACAACCTTCTGAATTTAGATGCACACTATATCTGCTGGTGAACTATCACTGTAACACTGCTTGTCAGATTAGTTCCTTTGGTGTGCTGATTCTTTGACCTCTAGCAAAGCTTTAAAACATCTTATGCTATCTTCACATACCTCTGCTCTTCTTATCACAACTCTTTTTCAACTTCCATACCAAATACAATGGGCACACCTTATATTTATGCGCTCATACAAAATACATAAATAGGTCGGCCCTATAACTAATTACAAACAATGCTTCCAAATGAATTAGCTTACGTGTGCTTACAATTATACATATAAACATGTCAGCAACCTAAATAAAATAGGTACATGGCCTTTACAATATTACATTACAATCGCAAACCAAAATGCTAACTGTCAACTCCAAGCTCTGTTCTCTACTGGCACACATTGGTTGTGCAACCTTAACTGACTGTAACTTTCACATCTTTGCATATCTACTAATGTGCTCATAGAATTAGCATAAGTATAGTATAACAAGCTTAAATTTTAGGGCGCATACCATAATTCATATGTACACATGTGCACTGATGCTCTGAGCTACATGAACTCTGTACGTTGTCCAGTCTTCAACACTTAACTGAATTCTAATATTTACACTAAGTGCATTGACTCCAAACTGCTATATGACTTTTTTTCCATAGTGACAACACTATATCTAGTTATATACTTTAGTATAGACAACTTGCCAACATTTGATTCAAGACATTTTTTAAGACAACATTAATATTTTATCTTAAATATTTAGAATAATATTTTAGTTATTTTAAATTAAAAATCTAAGCTATTTTAATGATCGTAAATTCAAAATAAAGATAAAAAAACATGCATTTTCATAATAGCAGGAAAAATTAACCCATGAAACATGCATTTTCAAATTTTTGTACTGCCCAAACAAAAGCTTTTCAAGAAAGTGATAAAATTATCTACAACCATTGCAGGTTTTGTAAGGAAAAGAAATGAAAAACAATGTGCTGGTCGAGGAACAGTGCACCATGGTTTGGCTATGATGACTATAGTGATCTACAAGAACAATATCCAATAGGTGCAATTTTTTTTCACTTTGTTATCTTCAAATTTACTGGACTCATTTTTTTTACATAAATTTGTTATTTCATTGGGGTTTTATTTGCAATGTTTGGATGATTATCAACGTCAATCTGTCAAGGTTATTTATAATGGGTATTATTGAATTCAAGGTTTTGGTAGATATGGGTTGGATTTGGGTGTTTCTTCCTCCTTGTTCTCTTGTTTGAAACCTTGGTAATGGAACAATCCAGGCCAATAATATCTAGAACCAATGTTTGAGCCTTTTCGATATTTATCTAGAGAGACTAAATTCCATCCATAAACAACAGTATCCTTTGGGCTTAAAAGAATCATAGTGTTTAAATTGCCCAAAATAATTATATCCAGAGGTAGAGCTGAGCATATGGGGCATTGACCAAACATATTTTTGAGAAAAATTCAGAGACTGTTCATTTTATTTCAGTCAAGGAAGATCTATCTGTTGGAAATATTCAGGAATTAACCAAGTTACTGAGAGGGGAGGGGTGAATCAGTAACTCCAAATTTTCTTTCAATTACAGATGTATTAACATACAATTTACTTTATCCTTTTGCATATAGAAAGCATGAAACTTAAAAGCATTCACAACAATGACACATAGATTTGGTTACCCAGAAACCTTCCAAAAAGAAAGTAAAACTAGGGTGGGGATGAAACCCACAAAGCTTTAGTACTGCAGTATAAAGTTGGTCGGTTAAGGCTTACAATTGATCACTTCTGATGATCTGCCCTGCTAGGAGCAATAAGGACTGCTAGGTCCACCTTGTTAAAAGATTTACAAACATACAATGAAGTATGCACTCGGTAAAGAGATTTTACAAAAGATTGTTAAGTCTACCCGGTTAAAGGATTTCAAGCTGATTCACCTGTTAGGATGAAACAGTAGATCTCTTACTTTGCAACTGGATTGCTGATTGAGATTTGCTGATGTACTGATCACCTTCTGTGATGAATTTGTCTTTGTTGTTCCTTATACTGCTGTAGCCCTGTTGTAATTCGCTTATCTCTGCCTTTCTTTCTTTTTCACATTCATACTCATTTCATACATCTTGGAATTTTTACAACATTGTTTATATACAAGTCTAAACAATTAATTACAATTACAATTACAAGTCAGCTTGACAAATAAACATAAGTGCTACTAAGTTGGCCCAAGTATGGTTACACGGTTCCTAAAAACTAACTCGGTGAGTTTCTGATACTCGGCGTCCACTGCATTACTCGGCATCATCATGCACTCGGTAGAAGTGAAGGCACGGTTCATACTAACCACTCGATAGGTTTTGAACTCGATAAATACTGGTGACTCGGTAGACATAATGTTACTCAGTTTACACTGTCCTGCTCGGTTTGCACTATCTTGCTCAGTTTGCACTGTTCTGCTCGGTTTGCACTATTCTACTCGGTTTGCACTGTTCTGCTCGGTTTGCACTGTTCTGCTTGGTTTGCATTGTTCTGCTCGGTTTGCACTGTTCTACTTGGTTTGCACTGTTCTGCTTGGTTTGCACTGTTTTGCTTGATTTGCAATCAGAATGCAAATAAGTGTTGTCACTAGTGGCAATTTTGCTTAATGCCAACAATCTCCCCCTTTGGCATTAGTGACAAAAACACTTATTGCCCAAAACTTATATACATGAATCATGCTGAGATTTATTTTGATTTTTCAAAATTTGTCTTTGTTATAGGGCTTTATACATTATCTCCCCCTTTCAATGTGCTAACTTTTCTTCTATACATATCTTCTTCTATACATATCTCCCCCTTTTTGGCAATAATGCCAAAGGTGTATATATAAGTGATTTATAGAGAGAATCCAAAATTTGATAGAAAAATAGAATGTACCTTCATTATTAGTGCAAGGGTTCTGTCCCAATTTTCTTGCAGAAACTTGCATGTTTGGATTGCAATTTGGACTTCTGCAGAGAGTTCAATCATGTGATCTGCTATTGAGAACTGATTGTCATGAATTAATGTTTTGGAATGTTCAATGTGCTTATACATTGTATTCATGATGGGAAGGATCATGTTCTGAATGTCTAGCAGTGTGGACCGGATCCTTGTGTCTTCTTTCAGTAGTTCTGACTGCATATTTGATAGGTATGAGATTTTCATGTGATGAGCAGAGTTTGAACTTGGTTCAAGTTGCAGCTTTTGTATGCTAATCTTCAAATCCTCATCAATTTTATTCATTTTATCCTTGAAATTGTTTGTGAACTCGGCAACATTGCACAGTCTGGCCAAAAGAGAGGTAACATTCGAATAGGTAGATTCAATGTTTGACAAAACTAAAGACAATTCTACTTGATTAATAGCTATGTGCTGAGCAATGTGCTGAAGCACTTTATTGTTGAATCTCTTCTCGGCTCTTTCAACTAACTTTTCTATCCCAGATGAATCCTCATTGTACTTATTTACTACTTCTGCTAATTGTAACAAAATATGTTGAGAGGAGTCTACTTTAATACCTAATGCATCTGACAAAATGTCCTTAGCATCCTTAATGATTTGATATTCCTTCTCTCTCTCCTCTTTAAGTTTCTTTTGCTTCGCTTTCCTTTGGAGGATTTCACCTATATTTTGCATTTGATCCATTGATAGATTTGGAAAATCCAATGTTGGAATCTCTATTTCTTCATCTAGGTCTATATCCTCTACTATATTCTTGCCCAAAAATCTTACACTCGGTTGAGCCTTAGGCTTATCTATACTTAATGCCTTAGTAGTAGTGACAGTAGACATAGTAGGACTGGCTATAGAGACTGGTATACTGTCTACTGGAGAATTTAAAGTATTTACACTTGTAGAATCAAAAATTGGAATACTTACTACTGGAAAACTTGATGAAGTGGGAGACTGCAACTCGGTAGAAGAAATGGTAGTTGCTTCTATTGTTGCTATAGGTGGTTGGACAAATGTTGAAGTTGTCACAACCATGCTTGAAGGTGTCTCCAGGCTAGATGTAGAAACTTTTACTGGAGAGGTAGGAAGTGATGCAATGACTTCTACCGCTATCCTCACAGTATCATCTACCTCAATGGCTTCTTCCTATTCATCACTGTCATCTTCAATGTCCTTTATTATAACTGTTTCAGTACTCGGTTGGTGAATATGGTATATGTTTTTCCATGTGGCATTTGCAGCCTTCACAACTGATTCAATATTGTTGATTAGAATCAAACAAGTATTGAACTTCAGTGTCATGTTATTTTCATTCTCCTTCAATGTCTTCTTTATTTCATCATTTTTCAAGCTCGGCATTAACTGTCTCAGGGTTTGATCAAATATGTCTTTTACAGTTTGCTTTGCATTTGTCCATCTCATTTTTATTGGATCTAATAAAACTGCTAGAACCTGTGGGGCTATTTCATCAGGAGAGTATTTCCACTGTCCCATCTTTTCAATGACAGCATCTTCTATTTCCTTTTGTTCTATTTACGATCTGGTTTCATATTTAAAAGATTTTATATTACTTACTCCAGATCCTGATCCTTCTCTAAAAAGTTTTATCTTCTCTTGAAAGGTTAGAGGAGGCCTTTTGAATATTATATCTTTGTCTTCCTTGTCTATCTTACCTCTTGCACTTCTCCTTGTAAATATAGCAGTGGGAGGCTTAGGTGCCTTAGTGATGAATACCTTTCCTTTCTCCTTTGCAGGTTCTGGTTCCTCTGTTTTCTCATCCTTTTCTTTTTCTTCTTCAATGTCTTCTCCTTTGTCCTCGGTTAGCATTTGCATTTTGGCTATCCTCTTCTTTCCTTTGTTTACCGCCTGTGGAAGCTTTATGATTAATTCAATTCTCACCTTAGCTTCATCATATGTTCCAAAATATGGAGCTTTGGGATTAACAGGTTGATTAAGAAGGGCTTCAATGATATTCTTTGTTTCATCAATGTTTACCTCATAAGGAAGAGGTTTTACATGTACAATCCTCAGTTTTGCTGCTTGAATATATACATTGTCACAGTCCACCATGAAACAAATATCATCCTTATAATCTTCCACCAACTTCTGTGGAATCTGGAATCTATCATTCATTTTCTCTTTGAAAGACTCAAAATAACTATCCATGATGCTTTCAAAATTTTCACCCATTTCTGAAATATATTCATTTATCTCATAAAGAACCGGCACATCTTTTCTCCATACTACTTTTCCTTTGGAAGGGAAGAATTTCTGAACATAGAAGAATAAACAAACTAGTAGAGATCCAAACTTACATGGATTATTTTTGGAAGTTTGAATGCTTTCCATGTTCTTGTTAAACTGTTTTAACAATAAGTCTGCAAGGTCAAATGATAAGTTATTCTTGACCACTTTGTATGCTAGGTCAATGGCTTCACAGGAGACAATATTCTGTCAACTTGAAGTGTATATTTTATGGGCAATTATGTGTGTACCAAACTTTAGTTCAACATTAGTAATGGTGCTTACTTTCATGCCTCTACCGTCCCACTCGGCTAGGGTTTTCTTCTCCAGTTCCGGCCGACCTAGGGTTTTGGTAGTTTTAGCTTTGTTCAACATGGGAAGACCGGTGATTTGATGAATCATCTTCTTAGTGATCTCTATGGGTTGCTCAAGCCAAATCTTTCCATCATGTACACGGTTGAGAATGTATCTAACCCATTTCTCTCAAAAGTTTTGAGGTAAATGTGCAATGTGAACTAATCCCTTGTCTTCCAGATGTTTGTGTTTGGGTTTTAGAATACCATCCACACACAGTTCCTCATGCACAATATCTAGCCCTAGGTTTCCCATTTCTTGAATTGCACAATTGAAATGATTGAAAATATCATTAATAAGTAGTACCTTAGGAGGAATCTGAGATTGAGCTCCGTTCGGGTCTAGGGCTGCTGCAATTGCGGGTATGATTTTGAAATCTGGTGCTCTCCATTCCCCTTGGACTATCATTTCTAATCCTTTCTTTGCTGAAGTGCTGGATGATGCCATGGTAGCTCACAGAGAATTCTTTTCGCAAAAGTGTTTGAATCGCTGGATTGCTCTTGAAATTTTTTGCTCTCAAAGTGCTAAAGTTCACGATGAAGAATAAGTTTGATTTCTTGTCTTTTGTTTACAACTCTGTCATTAATGCTTAGTACAAATTAGGGTATGAATTCAGATAGACTGTCACCCACTAAGAATTAATTGCTCGGTAAAGACTTCGCAACTCGGTGAACTCAAGAATTCAAATTGCTCCGACCTCGCTCGGTAAAGACTGGTACCGACCTTGCTCAGTAAAGACTGATACTGACCTTCCTGTGATCTTATTGCATCTTGTATGCCAATTTAGATCTTTCTTTTAATTCAATTTTGGAACTGCTTGAAATTGGTCTATGAGAATATAGTTCCAGTGCTTTCTTGGGAATTTAGTTTGAGTCGGTAGAGCCACCCATTCTATTACTTGGACTGGTTTTCTCGGTAGATTTAGGAATCCACTTTTGTCTCACCTATTTTCTGACCTTAGTTTCTTCATTCTTCTTTCCATCTTCAACTTCACTAGCATTCATGCAATTTCTGGCTATGTGACCGAGTTTAGTGCATTTGAAGCATCTTACGGTAGTATCCCTTTTCCTTAGATGATGTTTTATGCAGTTCATGCCAATGTGTCCATATTCTCCATAGTAATGACATCTACACCAGGTGTTGTAATCCCATCCAAAAATTGCTTTCATAATTTGTTCTGCTGGATTGAATGTTTTGGATCTGCACTTAGATGCCTTGTGACCTTGTTTGTTGCATTTGTGACAATTACCTTTGAATCTTGGTTTTTCCCTGCATTCATTTGCTTTGTGACCATGTTGATTGTAGTTGTAGCATTTTCCATTGAATTCTACTTTTTCATTGCTACAACATTTATTTGAAGTATGTCTTATTTTACCACAATGATTACAAGTAGGTTTCTGATTCCTTTGAGTACCTTGCTTAGAAGATTCACCTTCTCCTTTGTATCCAAGTCCTGCTTTTCCTTTTTGCCTATGAAGATTTCGCTCATACAGCTGATTTAAGTCTTCTTGGCTTTTAAGCATTCCTTCATTGATTTGTTTTTCGGTGTTTAGGTCATCCATCAATCTTAGATTGATTTTCTTTTCGGATCTTAGTTCTTCTCTTGTGCTTTCTATTTCTGATCTTAGATTCAGAATTTCCTCATTTGTATGGGAGATCTTATCAATTAGGTTTTCTAGCTTAAGGGTTTTATTTTGGACTTCATTGTTCCTTCCATCTAATTCATCTTTCAACTTGTTTCTTTGTTCTAAGATCTCACAAAATCTTATAGAGTGTAGTTCTTATTCTCTTTTTAATTTTCTCAGTTCTTCCTGCAGAGACCCATTCTTTTCTAGGAGTTCTTTGGCAACATTGTTTGCTTCATATGAGCTATCTGAGGGAAAAAGATCTTCAATCTTTTCTTCAATGTAATTATGATCATTCATCTGATTTGCAAGTTCCTTCCTTCTTCTTAGGGATTGGGAAAGATGTTCTTTTGCTTCGTTAAGTTTAGCTATGGCCACTTCCAGATCTACCTTTTCATTTTCAATCACCTTGTTCAGTTTGAATACCTCCATTGTCCTAGATCTTTGCTCAAGCTAGTTAAGCTTTATCTTGAGAACCAATACAGGTCTGATACCAATTGTTGGAAATATTTAGGAATTAACCAAGTTACTGAGAGGGGAGGGGTGAATCAGTAACTCCAAATTTTCTTTCAATTACAGATGTATTAACATACAGTTTACTTTATCCTTTTGCATATAGAAAGCATGAAACTTAAAAGCATTCACAGCAATGACACATAGATTTGGTTAACCAGAAACCTTCCAAAAAGAAAGTAAAACTGGGGTGGGGATGAAACCCACAAAGCTTTAGTACTACATTATAAAGTTGGCCGGTTAAGGCTTACAATTGATCACTTCTGATGATCTGCCCTGCTAGGAGCAATAAGGACTGCTAGGTCCACCTTGTTAAAGGATTTACAAACATACAATGAAGTATGCACTTGGTAAAGAGATTTTACAAAAGACTGTTAAGTCTACCCGGTTAAAGGATTTCAAGCTGATTCACCTGTTAGGATGAAATAGTAGATCTCTTACTTTGCAACTGGATTTCTGATTGAGATTCACTGATGTACTGATCACCTTCTATGATGAATTTGTCTTTGTTGTTCCTTATACTGCTGTAGCCCTGTTGTAATTCACTTATCTTTGCCTTTCTTTCTTTTTCACATTCATACTCATTTCATACATCTTGGCATTTTTACAACATTGTTTATATACAAGTCTAAACAATTAATTACAATTACAATTACAAGTCGGCTTGACAAATAAACATAAGTGCTACTAAGTTGTCCCAAGTATGGTTACACGGTTCCTATAAACTAACTCGGTGACTTTCTGATACTCGGCGTCCACTGCATTACTCGGCATCGTCATGCACTCGGTAGAAGTGAAGGCACGGTTCATACTAACCACTCGGTAGGTTTTGAACTCGGTAAATACTGGTGACTCGGTAGACATAATGTTACTCGATTTACACTATCCTGCTCAGTTTGCACTGTCCTGCTCGGTTTGCACTGTTCTGCTCAGTTTGCACTGTTCTGCTCAGTTTGCACTGTTCTGCTCGGTTTGCACTGTTCTACTTGGTTTGCACTATTCTGATCAGTTTGCACTATTCTACTTAGTTTGCACTATTCTGCTCAGTTTGCACTGTTCTGCTCGGTTTGCACTTAGAATGCAAATAAGTGTTGTCACTAGTGGCAATTCTGCTTAATGCCAACACTATCTTAGGAGGAAGTTGATAGAACTCAATGTCATTGATGACACGCCCTCTTTCAAAAATCTCTCCCCTACTATTGCATTCACATAAAGCTCTGTATTTGGCCATTAAGTCTTAAAAATCTTTGGATCAAATAAGGACCTAGTTGATAGTTCACATAGATTTATATGTGAGAGAGATAGATGGTGTGAGACCTAAAGAGAATTGTAAAGGTTTTTTTTTTATTGTACCTTAGTATTTGTGGGAATTGAGACTAATTTCTGCTTTGAATTGGGGCCTTCAATGCCTTTTGGGTTACTTATATTGAAAGTTGACTCCATGTATAGGCTCCTTGAAGAGACTTAAATAAATAATACAATAGAATTTTTTATTAGTATCAGATATTCTCTAAATAGGGAAGATGGAGGGGGCCCTGCTTTAGAGTTTGGGTGGTTATCCATTTAAGATTTTTTTTTTGTATAGTGCTCTGAACAAGAGGGGTGTTGAGGTAAGAATCCAAGCATACAAAATCACATATAACTTATACTATATTTTTATCTCTTTAATTTTTTTTATTTCAAAGAAGTTTTATATTATAATTTGATTAGAAATTTCTTCGCAGCTCTCCTAGCCAGTACATGATAATCACAATCATTTTTGTAGTCTAAAATGTTCAAAAATATCTTTTCATCCTCATTAACTCTGTAAACATATTCAGTCATAAGCATACCGCATACACACCAATACATTATACATTTTTTTTCTATTTTTTATCATTGAAGCTTAGTAGAGTACAAAAATTGCTATACACAGGCATCATGATTGAATTTGTATAAAATAAGCTTTTTCTTGTTTCATTTTTGGGGTTGTATTGAATAACTCATATTCATGTACTAGGGATGTAGTTCAGCTCTGATTAAGAAATTGTACAAAAACCACACTAAGTGTCTACAAACCCAAACCCAATTATATCCCCCAAGATGTACTAGACCATACATACTCTACCTTCGAACAAAAACAATACAAATTTATTTAGTCCAACACATTTGTTTAAGAAAATTTAGTGTATTCTAAAACTTCATCTCAATCCTAGACTCTAGTTGTCCATTCTGTTCCACTATCACTCTCATCCTTTTTTTTTTTAAGTTCCACTATACCATTAGCCTAAAAAAAATATATTTTCTCAATGGTAAAAAATGACTCAAAGGGTCTCTCACTATTAATTTGGCAACTTCTTGAATTACAAATAGATGATCAGCTATCAGTTTCTTTAATAGAGTAGCATTTATTGAAAATAAAACATGGTGATACTTCAAAATCTTGTATGTATGAAAACCTATTGAATTGCATTGGAGAACATGTATATCTAATACTAGAAATTTTTAAAATCATGTTGACTAGGTATTCATGTTTCCTCATTCTTCATTCTGGATTAAATATTTAGGTCTTGCAAGCACTCATGTTCTTTCGTCCTTTTTTTAACTTCAAACACTTATTACAATGTTTTTTTCTTATATCAAATCCCATCTTTTTTTCTTCCAGAAGTATTTGAAACATAAGGTATCATTGTAGGATTTCATAATTTTTAATCCTCTTTTTTATTATTAGCGCATCAATTAGGTGGGATTTTGTTGCCAAAAATAAGCAATGACACATGAGTGGACCAATAGAATGGAACCCACATCCCTTTGGTTGCAAGAGCTAGGATCAATCCTCTTAATCATTTCAAAAGATACAAAGGAGCTCTTGACATAGGAAATAAGCATTATTGGGTGGTAATAATTATAATCTTGTCATGATATTCTGCTTTGAATTGTGTATGGAGGCAAATTAAATAATGGTAATTAAAGAAATGATAGTAGAATTGTTTCATTGCAGCCAACTATTTTCACTGGTGCATATGGATATGCTATTGTAGCTATCTTGACTATAGTTGATGTTTTCTATGGAACATATTTGATTGTCAAATTTTTTTGTTGTAACAAGAATAGGAAAAAGAGTCTATATCATGAACCTCATTTAAATGAACTGCAATAGATAACATTGTGGGGGGATTGGACTTTTGTGTAGGCTTTCAATTATGTTCATGATGCCACAATGGAGGCAGCACTACATGTCCTAAGCTTCTGCTATTTCAATAAAATTCTTATGTCCTTTGTGGGTTTGAATTTTGCAGATACCCCACAACTTCTTCTTCAGCAAAGACAAGTACCATTGAAAGTAATAAAAGTGTGCTAAAAAGGTCGAATAAGATAAATGGGACAATGACCGCAAAAGTGGCAGTTAGTGCAGGTACTAATCTTATAGCCAACTTTTATGCCTTGAAAAACTTTAAATCAATGCATATGTATTATAGCAGCAATGTCTTTCCTTGTCCTATAATTGTCATTCTTCTATACCACTATGTCTATCTTCTTATACTTTATAACAACACCATTTCTACCATCTGATATACTAGTAACCTCCATGATATCCTAACACCATTCTTGGACTGTCCTTTTATGTTATGGGACTGCTAAAATAGTGAATGTTACCACCATTAAAAACATTCATCACTACAAACTATAAATTTATTGTTGCAAACAGTTTTTCAATAAAAACATTTACTGTTATTTAATAATATAGAAATAATTAATTAAAACCTATCTTATAGATTTATCTTTAAACAATTAAGAATTATTTTAAAAGAGTCTTTATTTTTTAAGGTTCTATTAAATTTGTCTAATTTGGGGACTGATTGATTCCATCCTATTTGAAGATAAGCGTAATATCTATTTCCCTTTTATCGTGAATACATCTTCTAAAGTTTTCCCCAAATTCATCACTGCGGGCTGTAAATAAAATTTTGCTTTTGTGAATTTTCTTCTTTTTCCATTTTAATTCATGAACATATTTTTCCATTTGGGTGTTAGACAATACTATAGAGCCAACATTTGGAAATATAGGGATTTGGAAGGGCTCTCTTTCATGGTACCGCCATCAATAGTTCGAGAGTTCTCCAAATGTTGAGGTTGGTCTGGCAATATTATATTTTCTTTTAACTATCTATTGGCTTGAAAGTTGAAAGTCCCTTTATCTATAGTCTCATTAATATTTATTGGAAATTTATTTATTTCCAGTCCACAGTGATGAATTTGGGGAAAAACCTTTTGAAAGTTATCGTTATAACAAGAAATGCTTTTGGATTTCACTATATTTTCTATTGTCGACCTGTCGAATCAAACTCTATTATCCATTATCACAACAAATAGCTGGAAAAAGGAAATGAAAGATTGTAGTAGATGAAATAGAACTTATGTCTTTTATTGTGTTACCAATGTTTAGAATCAAACTTTATGATCCATCGTAAAGATATAAAGATAGAGAAGAGAAATGAAAGACTATAGTAGACCAAACAAAATCATAGAATTTAATCCAAAATATTTACAACAAGAAACAAACATAATCAAAATCCAATTGTATCTTATTATCATTATATGATATATAATGTAGAAATGTTATTAATTTGAAAACTCTTAAACTTGCCTCCCACAATAGTAGCCTAATAATTATGGGTTGAATGTTGTGTGATTATAGACCCATTTTGAGATAGCAGGTCCAAAGATCTAAGAGGACACCCTTGGCCAGGTAGATATCTTTGTGGTTGGAATTGGGAGTCGAGGAATAGTCTCCAATGTGGGAAGATACCTCAAATCCAAGAATCTCAAAGTCAAGGTATGGTGAAAGCTTAAAATTATGTTTCATTTTAGGTGTTTCAGTTTAAGAAGCTATTTTCTCTAGATCATATGTATTGTTATACTAGTTCCTTGCCCTATTCATTCTAGAGTCTACATTATACATAATTGTTAGGAATGGGAAAATTGAGAGGGGGGGGGGGGGGGGGGGGGTGAATCAATGTTCACTATATTTTAACATTTTACTTTAATCTTTATGCAGAGCATAGATGCTTAATAACTAAATTAAACATTCACATAAACATGAAAGACAAAATCAACACATGACACCAATATGGTTACGGGGAAACCCAAATAGGTAAAAACCCAAGTGGAGCTTGATACCCACTAATAATCTACACTAGTGTTTTGTGATCCTTGTTAGAAGATCCTTTACCCTATTAGGAGTAGCTTTACAATGCTTTTAGTATAATAGACCTTGTTAAGGGTTAGACCCTATTAGGAGTCTTTTACAATGATCCCTATTAGGGGAGTGGACTCACTGTCCTATAGCTCACTACTTAAATGATGAAGGCTACAACCTTCTGAATTAGATACACACTATATCTACAGGTGAACTATTCACTGTAACACTGCTTGTTAGATCAGTTCCTTTGGTGTGCTGGTGCTTTGACCTCTAGAAAAGCTCTAATACATCTTATGCTCACTTTTCATACCTCTACTCTACTTATCACAACTCTATTACAACTTCCATACCAAATACAATGGGTGCACCTTATATTTATGCGCTCATACCAATTATACAATTAGGTCGGCCCTATAACTAATTACAAACAATGCTTCCAAATGAATTGCCTTAAGCATTCTTACAATTATAAATGTACATATGTCAAAAACCTAAATAGAATGGGTACATAGCCTCTACAATATTAATTTATAATCACAAACCAAAATAGTCACTGTCGGCTCCATGCTCTATTCTCTGCCGGCACACACTGGCTATGTAACTTCAACTGATTGTAACTTTCACATCTTTGCATATCTACTTATGCACTCATAGAATAAGCATGAGTATAGTCTACCAACCTTAACTTCAAGGGTGCATACAATAGTTCATCTATACACACATGCACTGATGCTATGAGTCTCTGGTGCTCTGTATGTTGTCCAGTCTTCAACATTTAACTGAATTGTGATCTTTACATTTAGTGTACCGACTCCAAACTACTATATGACTTTGTTGCCATATTGACAACACTATATCTAGTCATATACTTTAGTATAGATGATTGTCCAAAAATCTCCTCCTTTGTAATTGATGGCAACAAAGGAATATGGCCAAGTTGCTAATTCTCCCTTAATACAAAAACTTTTGTCTTCTATACATTTTATACATAATCTTATATCTCTCTATACATATATGTACTCCATATTCTATACAACTCCCCCTTTGACATTAAGGAAAAAGCTACATCAAAAAATTTATCTACATACACTTACTGAGGGAAAACATCTGGATATGCAATCTTGAGGTTCTGGATCTCCTTCTTCCAAAAGGTTATCAGTGAACTGACTATCTGTAGATGGGTGCATAATCCATATTGAAGCTTCTCCATCTTATCCAATCCTATGCTCAGACCTTGATCATACATTATCATAGTTGCATGAATCTCCTTTATGTTCTAACTGAGAATGTCTAATGAGGGTGCATGAGCATTCCTCAACTGAGTCTATCTAGACCTTATCTTCTCCATTTCTTTTTCTGCCTTCTCAATTATGTCCAACTAACCTTGATTGAAATTGTTACACATGTTTACATTAGTGGATGTTTCTAGCAGTAAAATATTTATCTTCTCAATCATTTCCTCTGCATCTTTGATCTTCTTAAGATGGGCATCAGTGAGCTTATCCTGATCCATGGATTCTTCAATTATTTTCCTTCCTTGATCTAAAAATTCCTTCAATGATGACTATCCAGATTTAAGAGAGTTCAAGTCTAGTGCAAAATTACTCATCAATTCATTGACTCTCTTCTTTAAGTACTTCTCATCTGCCACTATGGCCGTAGATTCTTCTAGGCTTGAAAAATTGACTTTAAACTGAGAGATGACTATGCTCACATCATCAACTGAATGTACATTTACCATCTACTTATCCTCTGGCAATAAACTTTTCAAAATATTTACTGATTCCACTAGGAGAGGATTTCTCATTACTTGCTTCTCCTTACCCTTCTCCATAGCCAGGATGCTGAACCTAATTAGGTCTTCTTCCTTCCAGGTGTCCAAACTACTAGTGTCAGGTGTGAAACTTGACAATAATGTTGAGAAGGGAGTGATGGGAGTGCTATCCATCACCTCTTGCTTCACCTTGACCAGATCAATAGAAGATTCATCTTTATTTTCTATCTCTACTCCTTTATTTTCTTCTTCTTTCTCATCAGATATATCTTCTATGATTACTTCTTCTTGCTAAATGGAAGGTGTACTACTGCATAGGTTTTTAGCTTCTTCGGTGCTGACAAATGCTTCCTCAAACTTTTCCAAGTCCTTATCAGTAGCCGCCATGGCTATTTCCACATTATATATGATAATTGTGTTGTCTTTGGGTGATTATGTCATGGGTGCAGACTGATTTGCTTCTGTTTGAGTTCCTGCTATGGGTGGTGAGTCCTAAGGACCTATCATTGGTACATTAGCGGGCTCTACCACTTTATCTTCCTTGCTGGGTGCATGAGTGATGGGTGTAGTAGGTGGTTTGATCTATTGTTCTAACAACATCTTTTCAAAGGCCTTCTCTATTTCCTTCGCAATCAACTCATAATCTTTATTCATGATGTGAAGAGTCCTCATCTTAGTCCTTAGGTGTGGCTTCACCAAATTCAATATTAGTTCCACTTCTTCTTTAGAACATACAAGTGGAGTATCTTCTAATACTTTTTGTCTTATTCTTTGATCTTCCTCATTGGCTTGTCTCTTTGGGTGTTCCAAAATGTCCCATACATTATTTGGAATTTCTGTTTTCAATTCAAGAACTATCTTTTTGAACTTTATCATATGCTTGATAATCATATTATGAATTTCAGATTTGTCAATCTCACTGTAAGATTCATAGAACTTCTCTACTTGATCAATTCTTCCCTCATCAACAATTCTAGTATTCAAAACTTTAAGGCTAGGTCTAAATCCTGCCTGAGGAGGTGCTTGAGTTTTTTTCTTGCTCCTTAATGCTCACGAGGATGGATGACTAGTGCTAGCTTCTTTCTTCCTCTTGAATAAAGGCTTATACTTTGGAGGAGTATCTTTGGGCACAGAAGGAGTACTATCTTCTTTATCCTTCTGACTGTCATGTTTTTCAATTTTTATCTTTTTCATCTTGGGATCTTCTCATTCTTTTGTTGCGCTCTTCAATTCTAGGGAAATCTTCTCATCTGTTGCTTTATCAAGGTCTGCTTGTGATACACCATGTATTCTTAGGATCTTTGATGTGACCTTTGCAACCTTTCTTTTTGTTGCAGCACTGTTCAACTTACCATCAACTTCTCTAGTCTTATCTTTATAGGTTCCCCACCTAGGCTCATTGTCATCCTTAGGGGATGATAGTAGTACTTGTGCATAAGCTTCAAGAACTTGTTCTTCAACTTCATACCCAAGTGGATGAATCCACTTAGTTCTAGGTTCCACAACTTCCATACATGTAGTATCAATCTCTACCATGAAGCATATTGTATCCTTATACTTCTCTAGAATAATCTCAAGAATCCTATACCTCATTTGCATCCTTTCTCTGAAGGTCTTCAATTCCAAAGTGATAAAATCTCTTAGTGTGCTTTCTGTGGATGCCTTGTTTGATATCTATGGCATGGTAGGAATGGACTTGTCTAGATACAAGTCTGACACTTTACCAACTATATGAGGGTACATATAGATGATTAGGGACCCAAACCTGGATACCTTAGTCTTTTCATGTCTGATAGCCTTGATGTTATCTATCAACTGTGCTTGCAAGATCTCACACAAGTTGAATTCTCCATCTTCTTGCACAACCCTGATAGCTGCTAGAATAGTGCCCGCAGACACACTATTCACTCTATTGGTGTGATGAAACTTGTAACCTAGTATCATTGACATCAATTTGATGTATGGTTTCTCTATAGGCTCAATGGTCATGCTGCACTTATCACTTCTAGATTTACACACTTATTCCACCATTTTCCTGACATCCTTACCCACAAGAAGGATGGCACCTATCTTAGAAAGGCCTGTCACTCATGAATTAAGTCTCCTATGATTCTTACTAGTACATCTCCAATCCAAAACAAATCATCATGGATTCTTCTCAATAATATCTTTATCCATTCAGTTTCATATAATTCATATGTCATAGAATATTCAACAATGGGGTGATCATTCCATTTGGTGTATTTATCTATGAACACTTTATCTGGTTTCAACATTGTGTCCATGTGCACCCTTAACCTATCCAATCCAATAGGTTCCTTCTTATAATAGATGTAAGCCCTTATGTCTTCTACATGCATGATGCCTATCGGTGTGTGGGAAAATGCTCCCTCTAAATCATCTAGGGTTGATTTAAATAGGTGCCTCTTGAAAACATACCTCTTCTTCTCAGCACCATCAAAAGCAATAGGAGTGGCCATGACTTGATATTCTCTTTCCAAATGATCTCTAAGATGTTCTGATGACTTTTGAATCAGTGCAATGAGCTAGGGTTTCTTGCAACCAATCAAATGCACTGCAAACACTGATAATTTAATCTCCAAATCTTCACAAAAAATTCCAAGCCTCAATCTTCTCTCCAATCGCTCTTAATATGAAGATACCAGCCATGCAAGGGTATAGAACTAAATTAGCTCCCCCTATGACCCCGAGGGCCATTTATATAGATGTAGAGGGTGCACCCACTTGGGATGCATCCAATACATTCTCAATAGTATTTTCCTTCTTTCCTTCTGACCAAATCAAGCTTGCATCTTCTGAGGCCTTCACAAACTTGACTTCTACTTCAAGATCCAAAACTAGTTCTTCAACCTTTTTAGGGCTTTCTTGACCTTGCGTCTTTGATCTACAGAACTTTGAGATATGTCTAGCCTTGTTACAGGTGTGAAAAATCACTGGAGGTCTATTATTCCTTGGTGCATTGACATGAGTCACCATTCTGCATGTTCTGGCTGAGTGACCATTATAGTTACATATCTAACATGTAAAATTCTGAGAACTTCTAACATTTGTCTAATTTTGATTTCTTTGATTTTGCTAAGTTTTGTTCCTATTACTAGTCTTGCAATTCATAGGTCTATGACCAAATCTATTGCGTGAATAATAGTAGCCATTAAAAGGTTTTACCTATGTACAATTTCTTGCAATGTGTCCATGCTTGTTACAAGAAAAACAAGTGCATTCTACTTGATTGCACTCATTCCTAGGAGGACCACCATTGTCTTTGGTTTGATCTTCAGTCTTCTCAGTATCAGTAGAGTTCTTTTGTGAATCCTTTCTAGATTACATACTATCAATCTAATTTTTTGCTTCATTGTATCCAATGCAGTTAGTGTCTCCTTTGATTCTTCTTCCATACAACTGTGATTCTACCAACTCAGCACTGGTGTGTAATTTGTCAATATGATTCTTTGCTTCTTTTAATTCAGACTCCAATATTTCTTTTCAATTCCTTAGATCCAATATTTCTAAGTTATCTTCCCTTAGTTCTTCATTCAATTGAAGGTTATCCTTGACTTGTTCATTGTAGACATCTTGATTGTTCATCAGTTTGTCATCAAATTCTTCAAGCTGACTCAATAAGGATGCATTTTCTTCACTCAACTTCTTGACTTTTTCTTCAAGTTCACTATTAGACTGTCCTTTCAAATCTTTCCTTAGTCTCTTGATAACTAATTGAGCATCACTGACTTTTACTTTTAGTTCTTCAATTTCTCTTTCTGAATTGTCCAGGTCTTCAAGAGTGGCTTCAAGATTTTTCTTCAAATGTTTCATATCTACTTTGTCGATGATCTTCTCAAGTGGTTAAACTTATGTGTTGAGGACCAAAGCTCTAATACCAATTGTTAGGAATGGGAACACTAAGAGGGGGGGGGGGTGAATCAGTGTTCACTATATTTTAACTTTTAACTTTAATCTTTATGCAGAACATAAATTCTTAATAACTGAATTAAACATTCACATAAACATGAAACATGAAATCAACACATGACACCAATATGGTGACGGGGAAACCCGAATAGGTAAAAACTCCGATGGGACTTTATATCAACTAATAATCTACACTAGTGTTTTGTGATCCTTGTTAGAAGATTCTTTAACCTATTAGGAGTAGCTTTACAAAGCCTTTTGTATAGTTGACCTTGTTAAGGGTCGAACCCTATTAGGAGTCTTTTACAATGATCCATGTTACGGGAGTGGACTCACTGTCCTAGAGCTCACTGCTCAAATGATGAAGGCTACAACCTTCTGAATCAGATACACACTATATCTGTAGGTGAACTATTCACTATGACATTGCTTGTCAGATCAACTCCTTTGGTGCGCTGATGCTTTGACCTCTAGAAAAGCTCTAATACATCTTATGCTCACTCCACATACAATGGGCACACCTTATATTTATGCACTCATACCAATTATACAATTAGGTCGACCCTATAACTAATTACAAATAATGCTTCCAAATGAATTACCTTAAGTGTGCTTACAAGTATACATGTACATATGTTGGAAACCTAAATACAATGGGTGCATAGCCTCTACAACATTAATTTATAATCACAAACCAAAATATTCATTGTTGGCTCCATGCTCTGTTCTATGCTAGAACACACTAGCTGCATAACTTCAACTTACTGTAACTTTGACATCTTTTCATATCTACTTATGCTCTCATAGACTAAGCATGAGTACAGTCTACCAACCTTAATTTGAAGGGTGCATACTATAGTTCATTCGTACACATGTGGGCTAATGCTCTGAGTCTCTAGTACTCTGTATGTTGTCCAGTCTTCAACACTTAACTGAATTCTAATCTTTACACTTAGTGTGCTAACTCTAAATTGCTATATGACTTTGTTTTCATAATGACAACACTATATCTAGTCATATACTTTAGTATAGACAACTTTCCAACAATAATTTTTGCAGCTTAGCTGCCATCCAACTCAAGGAAATTATGCCCCCATATTTCTCCATTCTTGAAAGCATATCATTTGTACATTCAATGTATCAGATCTTCTCTTAAGTTGCAAGTATTGGTGGCTAGATAACATCTCTAACACCAAAGAGAGATTGTATACATTAAAATACCAGTGTTACAGTCCTTTCAACCCCATAAGGAAAGGGGGCCTGGAAACATCTTTTACGACAAAGAGAGATCATAAACATTCAGTTCACAGTGCTACAGCCCCTTCAATCCTCTTTTCTATTGACCAACCAACCTATTACTTGGCTCATATTTGGACAATCTTTAGCTATCTCTTTGGTGCACAGCTAACATATTTTACATAAATTATGAGTCTTCTCTCCTTCACTTTTTCTAACTTATATTCTACATAAGAGCCAAATCAACCAGGGTAGCTAAGCTCCTGCCATTGATACCATTTTCTATCCATGTCAGGTTTATTCTTTTGCTACTTCTAGTTTCCAAACCTCCAAGGGCTCTTCTCCTCATCACACGCATGAAGAGCCCTGGATAAAGAAACTACAAAACCACCCAACTCCCTCAAGATTATGCCAGGACTGAACACACCAACTTTTAAGGTCAACCTTTCATCTTAATATTGTTGTACAATAAATCACTAAAAATAGATTACTACAAACCATTATTAGCCATTTTGTTAATGATAGGGAGGTGACAACAAATCTATCACTTTTTAGTTCAACTAACTAGCATGCAGTAGAAGCTTCATGCTTCCAAAAACTTCATTACATTCCATTTACTCTACCATGAATAATTTGTGTAGGTTTTGATTTTCTATTTTCTATTTTGATGTGAGCAACAACAATTGCTTCAATGGTCACTCAATACATGTGAAAGATTGCACACTATCACTTCTCCACGCCTACTATATGGGAGATCACTGCTTTTTAGAGAGCAATGCCAATATGCATAATTAAAGACAAAGATACATTGATAAATATAAAAAATAAAACTTCTAAGTAAAAATGGTACTAAGTATAGCCAGAGGGTGAAGGTAGGGATAAGGGGGTGGTTGAGTGAAGAGATAAGGAGCTGTACTAGAGAGTAAGGGAGTAAAGGAAGGATAAGAGGGTGAAAGTGAAACCAGTCGGTAAATCCTAGCATTCCATGGGGAGGTATCACACTTGTAGTCTGGATGATTTCACAGGCATCTTGATGAATTGGAGAATTTTGGACTTGAGGGTGAACATCCCAATTTTTAGAATTGGACAACCTGCTCCATTTGGTGCATAAAAATAGGAGGTAACATTTTAGAGAAAAATGCTAAAACCCACTCAAAAGGTTAAAAATGGGAGAAGGTTATTCTACATTAAGTATATCACACTTACCTTTAAAAACTTTAGCTGGTTTTAGCTATTCAAGTTACTTAAACAGCTGTCCTCTTGCCATCCCAAAAATTGGTGAAGTTTTGACCATCCCTGATACTGTATCTCATGTCCCCACAGCCTACCATTCCAGAAACTTGGAGGAACAGCACTAAATCTCACCAATCTAAACTAGATCTTGTTGGGGGATAAACTATATTACATTTCAATGTAATCAAATTTCCAAAATTCATTAGAATTTTAAATAACAGCTTCAGGTTTTGATTGTGTAGTTATTTTTAGCATCGACATTTTAGATCAAACTCCATGATCCATCATCAAGATGGGAGTGTTGTAGTTATTTTTAACACTCTAGACTGTAAATTTATTGTTGCAAATAGTTTTTAAATAAAAATATTTAATGTTATTTAATAATATAGAAATAATTAATTAAAACCTATCTTACAAATTTATCTTTAAAAAATTAAGAATTATTTTAAAAGAGTTTATTTTTTAAGGTTCTGTTAAATTTGTCTAATTTGGCGACTGATTGATTCCATCCTATTTGAAGATAAGAGAAATATCTATTTCCCTTTTATCGTGAATACATCTTCTAAAGTTTTCCCCAAATTCCTCACTGCGGACTATAAATAAAACTTTGCTTCTTCGAATTTTCTTCTTTTTCCATTTTAATCCATGAACATATTTTTCCATTTGGGTGTCAGACAATACTGTAGAGCCAACTTTTGGAAATATAGGGATTTGAAAGGGCTCTCTTTCATGGTACCATCATCAACAGTTGGAGAGTTCTCCAAATGTTCAAGTTGGTTTGGCAATATTATATTTTCTTTCAACTTCTCGCTAGCTTGAAAGTTTGAAAGTCCCTTTATCTACAGTCTCATTAATATTTTTGGAAATTTCTTTATTTACAGTCCACATTGACAAATTTGGGGAAAATCCTTTTGAAAGTTATGGTTATAACAAGAAATGATTTTGGATTTCACTATATTTTCTATTGTCAATGTGTCAAATCAAACTCTATTATCCATTATCACAACAAATAGCTGGAAAAAGGAAATGAAAGATTGTAGCAAATGAAATAGAACTTATGTTTGTTATTTTGTTACCAATGTTTAGAATCAAACTTTATGATCCATCATAAAGATAGAAAGCTAGAGAAGAGAAATGAAAGACTGTAGCAGACCAAACAAAATCATAGAATTTGATCCAAAATATTTACAACAAGAAACAAACATAATCAAAATCCAATTGTATCTTATTATCATTATATGATATATAATGTAGAAATATCATTAATTTGAAAACTCTTAAAATTGCCTCCCACAATAGTAGCCTAATAATTATGGGTTCAATGTTGTGTGATTATAGACCCACTTTGAGACAGCAGGTCCAAAGATCTAAGAGGACACCCTTGGTCAGGTAGATATCTTTATGGTGGGAATTGGGAGTCGAGGAACAGTCTCCAATGTGGGAATATACCTCAAATCCAAGAATCCCAAAGTCAAGGTATGGTGAAAGCTCAAAATTATGTTTCATTTTAGGTGTTTTAGTTTAAGAAGCTATTTTCTCTAGATTGTATGTATTGTTATACTAGTTCCTTGCCCTGTTCATTCTAGAGTCTACATTATACATAATTTTTGTAGCTTAGCTGCCATCCAACTGAAGGAAAATATGCCCCCATATTTCTCCATTATTTAGAGCATATCATCTTTAGATTCAATGTATCAGATCTTCTCTTAAGTTGCAAGTATTTCTTGAGACAATATTTTGTTTGTATTCATACAATAAAAAGGTTAGGATACCTCCTCTAACGAGAGCACCCTTGATTCTGCTCAAATTGTAGAGGAAGGAATTTTGGGCTTCCACTCATTGCTACTTTCATCATTATTTTTTATGAAATCTCTCAAATTTCCTCCAAGATTATTTTTAAACGTCTAGATCCCAAAACAAAGCAACCTTGCAAAGCTACTATCCACACCTATGCTTTAAAGAGAAACTTGAGTTGTGGAAATTTATTTCCAAACTAGACATCCAATGTTCTAAATAGGCAAATACATAGAGATTATTTTATATCACTCTGTAACATATTGGAATTGAACTAACTACTGAATGATGTAATCCATGAAACTGGAGGTGGAAGTGAGTGTGGCATCGTGGAGTTCTATCATGAAGTGCTTCTCCTCCATTCTCGTTCATCAAAAGTGGAAAATCATAGAGGTACAAATGTGAATAACCTACAAATTTATAGACCCTCCAATTGGTAAGAGGACTCAAGAAAAAAGAGAATGTGAATACAACATGCCCTCACAAGAGAACTCCATAAGTTACTAATATGTTTGAAGGTTTTTTTTTTTGTAATTTCTATTGTCAAAGAAGTATAATTTAATTTGTATAATGATTCTAGAATTTTTCTTTAATAGCCATGGAAAAATTTTCATCAGTGTATTTAGTCATTATTCTACTTAGGTGCTTTATGGTTGGTAAATATTTCAACTTCAAACTTTCATGTACTCTTCTAAACAAAATTAAAAGAATTTTTGTTATTTACCAAGATAAAATGTTATAGTTGAAGGGAGCCATTGAGATGGTTGAATTTTATATTTTTTAGACATGGTCTGATATATCAAAAATGTCTTTTTAAATTTTAAATTAGTTTAAAAGTAATTAAAAAAATTAAAGAAGGGTGGACATCTAGAGGGACCAGTCATAGGACATCATCAATCAAAGACATTACAATAGGGTACACAAAGTATATAACAATTCTCTTGCTGAATATAGTGGATGCAAATTCCCTACTAGATGTTTATGAAAAAAGTAAAAGAATCAAGAACATTCCACAATTACTTACCATTTATTGGGTTCACATGTACATTCCTATAATCTCTAGCTAGAAATAATTCAGATTTTTTTAAATTAGATGGGCACAATATCTTTGTTTTTTATATTAAAAAGAAATAAAACAAGAGTGTTATTCTTAAAAAAAAAATAGCCCAAGATCGTAAAGATCATAGCAAAGTTTCAACAACATGTTATTAGTGCATTAAAATAAAAAATTAAAGAGATTCCCACAATTGATTCTAACTATATCATTATATATGTATGGTCTCTATAAATTACTTTCTATATCTATCTTCTATTTATTTCTCTCATTCTCATTCTCTCATCTCCCCCTCTCTCTATATAATTACATATCTTTATACCCCTTTTAATTCTCTCTCCATATCACCTCTTATTCTTTATTTCCCTTTCCACCTATATATCTCTACTTTCCTTTTCCTTTAACTATTGGTAGGAACTTTGACACATTGTGTATCTTGTTGTTATCTCCATGGTTTTATCATCATCTCACAACACTACTTCTAAGCATCTTTTAATATCACAGACTATATATCACTATCCTCAACCTATTTTTTTATTCAAGGCATTGAATCGTTATTTAATCATTACTATAACAATGGCCATTTTCCCTTCTTCTGTATCTTTTACTTGTCCTTACATATTTGATGAAGGGTGCTCCCCTTAATACCACAAACACATAACAGAAACAGAGAAACAACAACAATATGCAAGAACATAAAATTGGCTTCTTATTATCTCCACAAATGTGGAATTACAAACTTTCAAAATTACAATATGCAAAGCCACATGGGCATTCCCTTACAATATTCTATAGGACAAAGCCTCAAATCAATACCCGGATCTACTACCTAGAACTATTCTAAACTGCTTAAGACAACACTAGAAACCTTTCTTATATAAACAATTTCCACCGCCCAAGAAGGTTCCAAAAATTTAGCCCTTTACGCCGACTAGACATAGAATTATTTATTTTTCACAATTATTACAATAGGGTCGGCCCAAAAGAAATAAAAAATATGATTTTAGGTAACCCAACTTCCAGAGGCCATAAATTTTTAACCGTAACTCCATTTTTCTATTGTAACCACTTTTCAAAAATACCATGATGAGATCTATAGCGCCTAACACATGCTAGTGCCAGTCAGCTAGGGGTCGATCACAATCCAGAGCCTCTAAGGCATTCAAAATTGACCTGAAAGATTTTGTACCCAAAAATATCAATAACTTCACCAATACTGATGATGTGGCAATGAAACTCAACTGGTAGGCTGAAATAACTAAGATGAACCTCAAACTTTGAAATCAAAACATTCTAAGATCATATGACCAACTTACTAAAAATAGTAAGTTTCCATAAATAGAAGCTCTACACAAGATAGCCCTTATTGAAAAGAAAACAAAAATATTTTTGGGTGATGCAAGATTGCTCTTACACCTAGGATGCTCCTGCATCAGACACCTGGGATAATTTGAGAAGTGACCCTGTCACAACTTTGGTGTGCAGAGGAAAACCAAGATGGGGAACCTCCTCCTTTGCTAGCCATGATGAATTTTCAATAGGTCATCCTTTCCATTTGACCAAATAATCTTCATATGTCATATTCCTTGTGCTTCTACCAACACGACTATCCAGTATGTCTTCAATCTCCTTGAAACCTAAACTAGTTGCTGGAATACTCTATTGTGTTGTTGTAACTTCATCTTCAACACCTCCTTCGTGATTCTCTGTTAAACATGAAATATTAAATACTGGTGAAATATTTAGCTCAATAGGCAACTTGACCTCATATGCATTTTCTGAATCATGCTTCTTCAGTATCTTACATGGCCCAAACTTCTTCATTTTTAACTTGTTATATGTACTTACTGGAAATCTTTCCTTTCGCAAATGAACCATGACTTCATCTCCAACCTAAAATTCCCTATGCCTCATTTTCTTATCTTCCTTAGCCTTATACTATGTATTCATCTTGGTAATGTGCTTCCTCACCTCCTCATGGATGTTTTTCAAATGTTCTACAAAATCTTCAACTTCAGCACTACTTATTTCTCCTTTATTTATCTTCCTCAACTCAGATGCATTTCTTGGATTACTCCCATATACAATCTAGAATGGTGATTTACCAGTGCTCCTATTGATAGAATTATTGTATGTAAATTCTACCTGTGGTGAAATCAAATCTCATCCCATTAGCTTATCTCCAACCAAACATCTCAGCAAATTTTCCAAACTCCTATTCACCACCTCTGTCCGTCCATCAGTCTGTGGATGATGTGATGAACTGAACTTCAAATCTATCTTTAACTTCTTCCACAATGTACGCCAAAAATATTCAATGAACTTAGTGTCCCTATCTGAAACTATACTCTTTGGCAAACCATGAAGTCTCACCACTTCTCAGAAAAATAATTTTGCTACATGAACAACATCATTGGTCTTCTTGCAAGGAACAAAATGTGCCATCTTTGAAAATCTGTCAACTACCACAAAAATTGAATCATGTCCCCACTGTGTCCTTGGTAAACCAAGAATAAAGTCATACTGATATCCTCCCAAGGCTTCTCTGGTATTGGTAATGGCTGATACAACCCTGTATTCTGCATCACTCCTTTCGCCATCTGACATACTCTGCAACTCTGTACAAACTTCTTGACATCTTGCTGCAACTATGGCCAATAATAATTCTCACTAACCAAAGCAAGGGTTTTATCATGACCAAAATGTCTAGCCAATCCTCCGCTATGCTTCTCCTTGATGAGATTCTCCCTCGTAGAACTTCTTGGAATGCACAATTGACTCTCTTTGAATAGCATATCATCCTGAATGATGAAATCCAACCACTTCATTGTATCTAGAGTAACAAGTTCTTTACAAGCTTTCCAAGCTTCACCAAAATTAGGATCCTCTGGATACAAATTCTTGAGTTCCTTGAACCCAACTACCTCAATCTACATCTATGTCAGCAATAGTTGCCTTCTGCTAAGCGCGTCTGCAACCCTGTTAGACTTTCCACTTCTATGTTTCAAAACAAATGTATAACTCTACAAAAACTCAATCCATTTCAAATGTCTTAGATTTAACTTTCCTTGACTATTCAAATATTGTAAAGCTTGATGATCAGTATACAAAACAAACTCCTTAGGAAATAGATAATGTCTCCACTTCTTCAATGCCTGAACTGTAGCATAAAATTCCTGATCATAAACATAATATTTTCTCTTGGCATCATTTAAGTTCTCACTGAAATAAGCAATAGGTTTATCTTCTTGGCTCATAACAACTCCTATTGCAGTACCACTAGCATCATAATCTACTTGAAACACCTTATTAAAATCTGGAAGTGCTAAAACAAGTTGTTCTGTAACTTTCTATTTTAATAGTTTAAAACTCTTATCTACCCCATTAGTCCATTTGAACTCTTTTCTATCCCCTCTCATTGTTTCAGTCAAGGGTCCACAAATACTTCAAAAATTTCTGATAAAATTTTTGTAAAATCTAGCCAAACCATGAAAAGATCTTACCTCAGTAGCACTCCTTAGAGTAGGCTATTCAAGGATAGTCTGTACCTTCTCTAGGTCCATTTTTAGACCTTCTACTAAAACTAAAAACCCCAAATACACTAACTCTTTCTTTACAAAACTACACTTCTTCAAATTAATCAACAATTTCTCTTCACTTAGCTTCTCAAACACCATAGGAATATGCATCATATGCTCTTCCAATGTCTTACTAAAGATCAAAATATCATTTAGGTAAACAATAACAAACTTACCTAGAAACTCTTTCAGAAACTCATTCATGAGCCGCATGAAAGTGCTCGGTGCATTGGTTAGCCCAAAAGACATGACTAACCACTCATATAGTCCTTCCTTTGTCTTGAAGGTAGTCTTCCATTCATCTCCTTCTTTGATCCAAATCTGGTGATATCCACTCTTTAGATCTATCTTTGAGAAATACACAGCCCCACTCAAACAATCCATAATATTATCCATTCATGGCAATGGAAACTGGTACTTGATTGTGATCTTTTTTATTGCTCTAGAATCTATACACATCCTCCATTCTCCATTCTTCTTTGGTGCTAATACCGGTGGTACAGGACAGGGACTCAGACTCTCTTGAATCAACCCCTTATGTAATAACTCATGTACTTGTCTATTCAACTGTTCACTTTCTGCTGGTGTTATTCTATGTGCTGCCTTGTTTGGAAAACTGGCTTCTGAAATCAAATCCATCTAATGACTGATCTTCCTTACCAGTGGTAATCCATTAGGTACATTATCAAATACAATATCCTGAAACTCATTCAACAAATCTACAACCTCTATAGGCACATCCTCTACTTCCTCCTTACCAGCTTTTGGAATTAAATAAAAACACACATGCTCATGCCTCATACCATCTAGAAATTTTCTTCCATCAACAAATGTTATTCTTGCATTATCACATACCTTTTCTTCAGTCACCTTCAATGGCTTTAGCTTATTTCGCACTCCATCCTTTGTCAAGGAATAGATAATTGCACGACCATCGTGTATAGCACATCTGTCAAACTGCCACGGTCTACCCAACAACATATGACATGCATCTATAGATATGATATCACATAGTACCTCATCTTGGTACCCACCGATCTTGAACTTTACTAGGAACTATTCACTGACCATGACCTTGTGGTCATCTTGCACCCAGGCAATCCGATATGGATGTGGGTGTTTCTGTCTCTTGAGCTTCAACTTTTCCACCATCTCTTCTAACACTAAATTTTTAGTGCTTCCACTATCAATAATCACATCACAACATTTATCCCCACACTTGCACCTAGTGTGAAATAGGCTCCTCCTTTGTTCAGGTTCATTCTCACCACTCAATAGGACTCTTCTGTTAATCAATGTTTCTCCTTTTTCAGCATCTTCAAAATTTGAGGATCTGACATCTTCATCTACATGTGCCATTTTGTCCTAGCCTTCATTCCTCCCATATGTCCTTCCTTGGAATTGAAGACATTCAAATGCCCTATGATCTTCTTCTCCATAGTGAAAACATGTTCCACGGAAGCCTCCTCTTCCTGAACCTTGTCCTCTTCCTCTTTCTATCTAATCTCTATTGTTCTGATCTTAAAAATGATTGGAATTGTTTTCTCTCTAATTTTGACTGCTACTAGCCTCATCCTTTTTTTTTCAAATCTTCATTTTGGCTTCCATATGACCGTCCACCAGATCATCCACCGCAACCTCTTCTATTTTGTCTTCTTTGAAACTTCTTGTTCAGTTTTTCCTCTACTTTTAGGAAAAATTGGTATGCCTCTTCAATAATGTTCATTCGAATGAAATTAAACTCTTCTTGAATGCTCGGCTTCAACCCATTTAGGTAACGGACAACTTTCTCCTTATCAGCTTCTGCATGGTCTATTCTAATGAGGATTCGATAAAATTCCTCTGTATACTCCTGAACAGATCTTCCTGCTTGCTTCAAACTTTGCATCTTCTTTAGAAGGTCAAGCTCATAATCAATAGGAATGAACTGTCGCTTCAATTTATCCACCATTCAATCCCATGTTGTGATTTTATCTTTCCCTCTTCTATTTCGCTCCAATTGAATCTCTTGCCACTAGATCTTCGCATGACCTTTTAGTCTGGCCTTCGCAAACTTGACCCGATCAAGATCCTCAATATCTTCATACTCAAAATATTCTTCACATTCATTGATGTAGTCGATATATTCCTCTAGGTTAAGATTCCCTGAAAATGTAGGAACCTCGATCTTAGGTCTTTTCTCGATCTTGGAAATGGCTCAGAAAAGCCTTTCTTCCTCTTGATTCAAAACTTCTACTTCTCCTTCTTGATCTTCTTCTTCAGCTTCATCCTCGCTTTTGTCTCTAACATTAAGATTCATTCCTCTATGAATCTCCTATTGCAATGCTCGCACTTGTCTCTACAGTTCCCTAACCTCAGGTGTTATAACACCAGGTCTTCCACCACATTCCCTTCATGGAGGCATTTTTGCGCTTCTCATTGAAACCCTAACCATGGTCCTGGTGCAAACTGCCTCACAGTCGGTGATCTGTTTACACAGAAACCCTAACCCACGGTCCTGGTGCAAACTGCCTCACAATCGGTGATCTATTTACACACTCAAGAACTCTTGCTTTGATACCACTTGATGAAGGGTGCTCCCTTTAATACCACAAACACATAACAGAAACAAAGAAACAACAACAATATGCAAGAACATAAAATTGTCTTCTTATTATCTCCACAAATGTGGAATTACAAACTTCCAGAATTACAATATGCAAAGCCACATGGGCATTCCCTTACAATATTTTGTAGGACAAAGCCTCGAATCAATACCTAGATCTACTACCCAGAACTATTCTGAACTGCCTAAGACAACACTACAAACCTTTCTTATATAGGCAATTTCCACCGCCCGAGAAGGTTCCATAAATTTAGCCCTTTAGGCCGACTAGACATAAAATTATTTATTTTTCACAATTATTACAATAGGGTCGGCTCAAAAGAAATACAAAATATGATTTTAGGTAACCCAACTTTTGGAGGCCATAACTTTTTAATCGTAACTTCATTTTTCTATTGTAACCACTTTTCAGAAATGCCATGATGAGATCTACAATGCTTGACATGCACCAGCGCCGATCAGCTAGGGGTCAATTGTGATCTGGGGCCTCTAAGGCCTTCAAAATTGACCTGAAAGATTTCATACCCAAAAACATCAATAACGTCACCAATACTGATGATGCGGCAATGAAGCTCAACTAGTAGGCTAAAATGACTGAGATGAACCTCCAACTGTGAAATCAAAACATTCCAAGATCATATGACCAACTTACTAAAAATAGTAACTTTCCATAAATAGCAGCTCTGCACAAGATAGCCCTTATTGAAAAGAAAACAAAAATATTTTTGGGTGATGCAAGATTGCTCTTACACCCAAGATGCTCCTGCATCAATATTTCACATTGAATAACTTCACCATTGAGTTTAAAGTATCACTAGTCATCCTCCCCTTAAGCTTTGCAACCCTTGAACTATAGATGAACAAACTTGAAATCATGTTTAGTGGAAAGTACTAGTATACATGGTATGATTATTCTTTAAAGGGTACTAGATCAATGGAAGAGCAACTACTTTACAAGTAGGAGGATGATGGTTCGATTCCATCATGCCCTAATATGACTAAATTAATGACTATATATATGACTAAATTAATGACTAAATATGACCAAATAAACAACCAAATAAATGACCAAATAAACGACCAAATAAATGACCAAATAAATGACCAAATAAACAACCAAATAAATGACCAAATAAATGACCAAATAAACTACCAAATGACCAAATGACCAAATAAACTACCAAATGACCAAATAAATGACTAAATATATGACCAAATAAATGACTAAAATAGTTTAGTCATAAATTTGGTCATGAGATAAATGACTAGCAATAAACTACCACTGGTCACGTGACCAAATTTGGTCATTTATCTACAATTTTTGGTAGTTTATTTGGTCATATATTGTTGTTTTTGTACTAGTGAAATAAAGGAGATATGAGGGTTAAGAATGTGCATGGGATTTATGTCTTCAATCCGACAAAATGTTCATAAGTTCCTCTTATGGAATATATTTTAATCATCTAGAGTTTTTTTATGCAGGAGCATCTTTGGGTTAGTTTGTTCTTGTTGTTTAGTTTTAGTGTTTTGGTTGGCTATCCTTCTTATTGGCTCTTTATCTCATGCAGTTTTAATGGCATATTCTAGATATCATGATGAATCTATGGCTGGGTTCATATCCTGATCCATTCTTTCTTGGTGGAGATTTCTTAAGTTTGGTTCAGAACTATATTTGTTCTTTACGAATTACGACTTAATCTAAGTTGTTGGATCTTGCAAAGCTTTCCCATGACTTTTGGATCAGATTGGGACATTTTTTTATAATAGTACATTTGTCGCCAACCTCCTTTTGTAATTGTACTTTATTTGTTCCTTATGATTTGGGTCCAAATATATTTGTTGTCAAACATTTTATTACATCTTGAAGAAGTGATCTTCTTGGCCGACATGTGTGTTGTGAAGCTCTATATATTGAGGCTTATGATCTTTGTTAGTGGATTTATTTGGAGGAATCATCTTTGGAGGTTAGCATTAGGGTCTGAGTCTAGATTTAAATTGTAATAAGGCATGTGAGTTGAAATATTGTAATATTTGCAGGCTAATGTGATGTAAATTATTGATTCTCAGATAATGTGAAGGTCTAAAAGGACATGTTTATTGTTCATTGTTAAGTTTTTCATGATATGGAGTTGATTGTTTCCACTGTGTTGACTCTAGGTGCATGGTTGGACCATCTCCATTGGGGAAAATCTGGCCATGACGGCATCATTGATTCTAATGTATAATAGTCTTTGTATAACGGGGGTAACATTAGGGAATTCCCATAAGGCTTCCTTATATTCCACCGCTACATTCCATAAAATGATGTCCTAAAATTGGATTGTATATTAATTAGTAAATTTTCTTATGGAGAAAAGATTTATCTTATAATAAATGGTTATTAAACTCAAGGGGTTTGTTTTCATTTGTATGCTTACCTAATGGTTATTAAACTCAAGGGGTTTATTTTCATTTATGATAATGTTCAAACAATAAATAGAATATAATGTCTTAATCTTTCTAGCAAAAAATATTTAGAATCTAAATATACATTACAAATTTTAAAAATACAGAAAATTAAATTATACAATGGTACTCATAAATTAGGGCCCGTTTGGGTGCTGGAATACCGAATGCTGGATATAGTCATTCTGGAAGATGCTGCAATTCTGGAAGATACATATCCTTAAAATGATTTCAAGAATATGTTTGTAACTGTTTGGTTCACCCAGAAGATGACTAGAACTGTATTTACCACAACAAATAGATTTGGAAGAAGAAATGCTGAAATGAACCTGAAATGAACTTGTGACCTGACAACGCTAGACAGATCGAACATAACGGAGAGTAGGGGCTTTGCAAGGGCTTCAGAGACGACCCATTTTCTATGTAAACTTCAAGTTTCTGGTGAGCACCGTTGAAGTACTGTATCCATACACTCATGTCATTTCCACTCTTTTAATCGATCTTTGATTCTTCAAGAGATGTATTTTTGTAGAATTTATATTATTAACATTGATTCCGATGTGGTTGCCGTCGGGGTCATTTGTTCCATTGTGCTTCCTTGTGTCGAACTCAACTACTACCATTTGATTGCTACTCAATTCATTGATGGAGGAATTGAAGAGCCCATAGCAAGGTTCATTGGAGTCTCAACAACTTGAAAATGAAATGCGACCCCAAAAATCATCCCAATGCAATGGTGAAAATGAAACGAGCAGACCTCAAAAATTGTAATACTTTGCACACGGACCCGACCAGTTTTAAAAATTGGCATTTGAAAAGTGGAATTAGAGCCTCAAATTCTAATTCCACCTTTTTAAGTGGAAGATGAAATGCTCATTTTCTGGGCAAAATTGGAATATCGAAATTCCAATTCCAATTTTTGGGATGGACACAAACATGGAATTGAATAATCCGAAAATGGAATTCCAGAATTAGAGCCCATATTCCATGCACCAAACGGGCCCTTAATTATCATAAACTTACATCTAAACATATGAGATCTACTAAATATTTCAAACATAATTATCAATTTAAGAATGAAATGTTTTAAATAAATGAAAGGTAAAAGATTAATATAAATGTAATAGTTGGATTAACTTTGTTGATAATATCCTTCACTATGCACATACAAAGTAAAATTATTTAACGTTTTGTATTTTGTTTTATTCCTTTTTTCAAATTATTTTAATTTCTTTGGCAAAAATATTTTACAATGATTTTTAAATTGTCACCAACAAATCTTCTATTTAAGAAAAATAAGAATATATTAAAACATTATTTTTTCCAAATATTTCATTATAATTTAACTAATTTTATATTTAAAATAAAAAAATAAAAAAATTGAATATATGTAATAGAACAGTAATTAAATATTATATTTTAAAAAATATGTTATAGATAATAGTTAAGGTTCAATTGATTGATAGATAAGAGTTATGAAATATTCTTTGATAATGTCAAGGATGATGAAAAATTAAGAAGGAACTAATGTTCCCATTTATAATATATATTTTCTAATTTTATAACAAAGAATTCATATATGTATGAGTTTGAGGTAAATATTATGTTGTTTACAATACCAAAAATTGTTAGTTTTAAATATTTGAATAGTGAATGTATAATTAAAATACGTACATATTTCTAAATTTTAAAGGAGAGATTAAAGTCCTTGATCTTTAATGACATTGAAAAGTTTCCATTTAAAGTAAGGTCAAAATTACTGTGGACCGCTAGTTACTAGGTCTTGATTACGAAGAAAACGGATTAGAGAAGGGACTCGGTGAGGAGTTGAAAGGAGTGGCGACACCCCCAAAAAACTATTCTTCCATGTCGTTTATGATGGCGTTAGATTTTGCTTCGTTGGACATTAAACGCGTAGGCTACATCAATTATGAACTATTGTCGTCAGGTGAAAATCTCTTCAATATTTAATTTTTAAAACTTGTCCTGTATTGACCTACAGGCCAAAGGATATATATAATTATTCAAACTTAACCACCCGGTCTTAATATTTTATCCGTTTGAAGGCGACTAGTATCCCAACGAATTCAAGAAGAATTGTACTTGTCACTTTCGGATCATTCAGTCTCAATGAGCGTTGAGGAATGACAAGCATAAATAATATACAAATGTGATGAAATTAGATGACTTAAAGCACAAGATAGATAAGTGAAAGAAATCAGGTTTGTACAGAAATATCAATTGCAGGAAAATTTCAAGAGCCAGAGAATGGGCAAAGAATACATCAAGAACCAGAAAAAGGGCAAAGAATACAGATGCAAAGTTTGTGGCAAATTCTACCGTAAGGAGGCCCTTGGAGGGCATGTGGGAGGCCATAAATTAGGCAAGTGCAGGCAAAGTTGATTTCCTATTTCAATGTAGTGGGATTCATTTTCATTTTATCACTTTGTTTTCTTTTTTTTCCTTTGTAGAGTTGGATCTTATTAAATATTTGGTTTTCTCTTTTCCGATGTGTTTTAATCGATTCTTTTTTTTATGTGAGAGGAGCAATTATACGAGGGTACTACTTTTTTATTCCTATCATTGCACCAGAAAAGAGGTTAAGGCTACAGTTTTCATATTTTAATATATTTTTTAAAAACTTTTTCAAAATTTGATATTTCTTGACTTCTTCTACAGATATTCTATTCATAAAACATAGGTATGCAATTTTGATAGTATATTGCTTGAATCAAGCTTTGATCATTACAGAAAAGGAGCGAAAGAATCGTCAAGTTGCAGAGTATAAAAGGGGAAGAAGTGGCTATGCCTTGCATACTCAACTTGAGAATTGTTCTCCACAAATTCCTGAATCTGCTAAGAATGTATTGATGGGGGACCCAAAGAATTATCCATGTTTTCCTAACTTGCAGGATCTTCCTGAGTGGCACGAAATTTTTCCAGAGGAGTTACGAAAATTTCAACATTTGATTTATTTTCCTGGCCTGCAGGATCTTCCCGGCTGGTGTGAACTTTTGCCTCGTGAGAAATGGTGCAGCTCAACTCTAGGGTTTGGATTACCAAACTAATTGTCAGAATTATGCACGCGTATCGAGATGCCACCTTTGATAAAATCTATATGAATGTACTGATAAGACTATACAAAATCCATATATTTGTATTTGAATATGTTTGAAAGTATTTGAAATGGAATATTGAATTAGTATGAACATGGAATTCCTCGTTTGAAATCGTCATAGTGATTGTGACCTGCACAGTCATCTCGATGGGGTAGCATAATTTGTTTTTAAAAATTTAATGCTTGTTACAATCAGTCGTGTATGATTCTCCAACTAGTAAGCATACGGCGTGACACACAAAGTGATTATAGATTTGGCAGTACTACTAGCACGACATCAAAACACTTTGAAGGGATTTTTTCTACGGTGATTGTCCTCGTTCTTTTTGTGTTTTTACTGCAAAAGGAACATGTTTTATCTATAAATAATTAGTAAGGTTCCCCGTCATTTTCTATATAAGTTAGTGACATCTTTCTTTGTTTGTATTTGAATGTTTCAACCCGTAACAATGTCATTTCTTAAAAACATTATGAAAATTCATTTATAATTTATGGAGATTGAATAGTGGTTGCACTATTAACAATATAAGTATTTGTCCACTATACCACAAGGTAATCCTTCAATCATTTATTATTTTTTAATTGACAATAAATTATTTTCATATCTTATATGAATTAGTGAAGTCTTTATTAATAATTATAAGAGTTTTTATGTTAAAATTAAACTAGACGCACTAATCTCCACTACGAGTGCCAAAGTAATCTTGAACCAGAACGTAATCCATTGTTATGTTTGAACACAAAACATGGTCATTTTGCAAGAAAAATTATCTGAAAAATATTTATTTAATCTTTTTTGTCATGGTTCTTTTTCATTTGTTAGTATTTCAAAAGTATGGTTTCAATTATATTCTAAAAGTTAACATTTAAACAATCATATTATACTTAATTATCATTTTCTTATATTATTATTTTTTAAATATTATAATTCAGTTTATCTATTAGTTGATGCATGTATGCAGTATTCCTCTTTTTGTGTGTGCATATATATGTATATATGCATGTACATGCATACATGTGTATATATAGAATTAAAATTTACCAATGGATTACAATAGCCTCAATATAATTATTAAAACTTGTTGTTACTTTTTGTTAGAGGAATCAAATGTTCAACAAGTACCTTGAGATATATATATATATATATATATATATATATATATATATATATATATATATATATATATATATATATATATATATATATATATATATATATATATATATATATATATATATATATATATATATATATATATAACACGTAAATATTTATCCAATAATATATTGACTTGTGACTTTATGAGTGAGATAGTTTCTTTCTCTGAATATACATCTCTCATTTCACTAATAGAAGAAGAAAATAGATTGTTATGAATGGGAACTAAATTTCTAATTGTCCATAGGTTACATTCTTATTTTTGATATTAATCCTTCCCATGTAAGAAGCCAATCTTTTTTAATAAAAAAGACGAGGATGGTGTAAATAATCTAAAAATTCAAAGGTATTTGCTTTGTAAAAAGAAGCTCTCAATGAATTTTTATTAGAGAGTTTTAAAGGATTCAACCAATTGTCTTGATTATCGAATATTTCTGAAAGACCCGCGTTATTCAATAATTCCAATAATTCCATGTAATTTTTTCCATTATCGAAGAAGTCAATAATAAATTCAATTATTGGTTTTTTCTCATTCAAATCTAATGTTGGTTTATTGATCGAGAATTCAAGATTAGGAATTGATTTAGATTTTATTTCATTTTTATTAAGCTTGTCCCAGACATTTCCATTAAGCTTGTCCCAGAGAATTTGAGAACTATTAAGATTGTCCCAGAGAATTTTATTAATTTTACTATCCAAAATTGGTCCAAACCAACTCCAATGTTGAGTAATCGATAATTCAATTGGATCTAACACTCTCTTTTTGAAATTGTTTTGTTTGGAAATGGACAAGAGATATTCTAATCTTTTTTGAAAGTATTCGATCTGAATGGATAATACTAGGGGACATTTCAGATCTTAGAACCAAAAATTTTGATTTTTAGAGGGAGTGTTGTGTCTTCAACATGCATATTAATGGGATTGGATTTATTCGATCATAATTTTCCAAGGATGTATTTGAGGTGTGCCTATTTAATTTGTGTTTTTTTTTATCTACTATTACTCACATTTAAACAAACTTCACTATTTACTACCGTGTCTCCATTGTTGCAGTGTATTATAATAAATTATTTTGTATATAATCTTTTGTTTAGAATATACGGTTTAGGCTAAACAACACAATTTTGGTTCAATAGAATTTTAAATTTTGAATATCTGGTTTGGATTCAGTTAGATAGAGCCATACATTTTCAAAGTTGGAACAAATGATATGTATTCAATACTTTCAATGTCTGCAATGATACCTCTGGAGATGTCGCCTTCCATTACACTTAAATGTGAATTACTAATGACTTCTAAATATATCCAATTTCTTCAATCTCCATCATTAAAAATGTAGTGGTTATAGGTTTAGAGCATAAATTCATCAGAACCATTTTTGGAGACTATGCTTATGGTTTGAGATCAGTGGTTTTGGGCTTGTTGGATATTCTCTTAATTTTCTAAGGTGTGTGTCCAAATTTTGGGTTAAATCTTCTTCCAGGTGTTTTGTTTGGTCTAGGGTTTGGAAAATTGACAGGAAATTGTCATAGCTAAGTTCAAAAACCCTTACCCTAGGTTTTATTTTTGAAAATGTCAAATTCATGCAAAAGCCCTCATGATTAGCCCTTATTCTTCTATTTCATTGTTACCTTTTTAGTCACTTAAGCTAATTAAATCGTGCACGTGTTTAATGTTTTTGTGTTCGTTGAATCGGAAAAGGTCATAGCATGTCTCATATAGTATTCGACGAATCAGCGAACAAGTCAGTCAAATGCTAAGCGTCATTTTAGTCGCGTGGTCTCTAAGTCTCCCAGTGAACACCTCAACCATTCAGCGAACTGGCAAATGTGTCAAAAATGCTAAGTGTTATCCTTGATCGCGGAGTCTCTAAGTATTAGGCGGTTATCAGAAAACTTTAAGTGACTTGGCGAATGCATTATCTCTTATTCGCGTATTCCTTGGCGGTTCTATGATAACATCTAGCGACCTAGCGAGAACCATAGATCATTGATAGGATCAACGGTTATGATTAAATCTCAAGTATTATTGGGTCCTACATGTTTCACTTGGCGAATGAGTGATTATGTATAGTTTCCTAAGTATGGAAACTCTGATAGTTTGGCTTGATGAATTTGGCAGAAAGGGTTGTTTCAAGTGTTCGCTTATTCTCAGAATAAATTAGTGAGAGGCTAAGTAATCTGGTGATTCGGCGAATCATGTAGTCGCAGGTTCTCTTAAAAGAAATGTAAAGGGTAGTTAGCACTAACATCTAGTGAATGAGTGAAGCATACAGTCGCTAAGTCTCAGAATGAAGGTGACGGTTAAGAAAGATTCCATGACTCAGAGGTGGTGGTCTGTTGACAGTGTTCGCCAATTCCGTGCATGTGCCTAGATATAATTAAATGTTGCAGAGTGGTCGCATGATCGCATGGGCCATTTTCGGCCCTTGCGATCATGCTCAGGCTGACACATGGCAGTTGGTGATGAGTTAGTGGTGACAGAGAAAAGGGCCCCCCAAAAGGTAAATAATTTTGATAAATTATACACTCTATAGGCCGATGACCTTGAGATTTGTGGCACCATCTGACGGTGGTCACATGATCTCAAGCACCAATTCTGGCCCATGAGATCATGTGACAAGGTGACACGTGGTGGCTAGGCATGAGTTCGCTAGATAAACTAGGCGGTTAAGATAGATTCAGCGACTCAGAGAGTAAACACTTCACCAGTTGTCTGAATAATCAGGCAGTTAAGTATCTCATTAAGCGAATGCATGAACCCTTTGGTCACTAAATCTCCAAGAAAATTGACAGTTATCCAGGACATTAAGAGAATGGGAGATGACATTGGTCGCTAGTTCTCTAAATGATAAGTGCAGTCAAGTGCTTGAAGGTGATCACTTCAGTCGCTAATTCGCTAAGATGATGAAAAGTTAAGAATTGCATTGCGAGAACCCGTGAAGGCTTTGGTCACCAGTTCTCTGAAAATGAGCAAGGGTTAACATTGCATTAAGCGATTACGAGAGACTTTCAGTCACTGATTCGCTAAATGGGCCCAGTTGGAAAAGGTAATAAAAGAAAAGAAAAGGGACCGTTGCCTGCGTGGATAAAGTATAGTGTCAAGCTGGAGAATAAACTAATGAGCCATCTAATCAGTTTCAAAGGAAGATTGCATGATGTAAATAGGTTTAAAGTGTAGAATCTTAATCATTTGCCTCTTTGCCTTGTTTTTGAGTTGTTTAATTTATCTCTCAACATCCAAACATGGCTAACTCAAAATTTGAAATTTGATGGTATATGAAATTCAATGTGAAAACAATTAAGGAGATTTGCAGTAATTGTGGTAGCTGTACACATTTGGTTCATATCGATAAATAAGCTAGGCTCATTGTTTCCTATGTCCAAAATCAGTCGAAGAGAATTGTGTCATTCTAAAGTGATTTCTGAGCGCTAAGTGAATCCATTTTGCAGAGATTAAAGATAATTCTGTAGCAAAGATGAGTCAACCTGAGAGGAGTGCAACATCTTCCAGCAGTGAAGCAAAGTCTAAAAGTGGTGAAGACAAGGGCAAGCCTAATTATTCAGATGAACTTTTGAAATTGCTACCTGGTTCCAGTCAGAACAAAAAAGCTCCTGATGATGTTTTCGAAGATGTTCTAGGGTTTTGCAGAGATCCTATCACACCGAATAGCACAGGTTATACTATCTTCAACTTCTTTTATAAAAATAGAGATAGTCATATCCCTGTATGTAATGGTTGGGCTTTGGGGTTAGGGAAATTAGTAGTGCCTGATGTATTCCTAGATGCGGATTTAATTGTTTCTCTAGCTAAGCGTTATGACCCTATTTCCAAGACTATTAGGAAAGAGGACTAGTCAGCTTTGGTTACTCTTGATAGGGGTTCGTTCATGAAGGCTTTTAATGTCTATACATCCACTTCTACTGAAATCGACCTGAGAAAAGAAAAGGAGAGATACAAGAATAACATATGGATAGTGAAGAACCAAATGATGAAGCATATCCCAAAATAGGATAAGTATATAGCTCCCCTCCATGCTCACATGAATGCCCCTTACCAATTTAAATCCCTTCAGCATTACATGAGGCAAACTTGTTATGGGTTGTGTAGGGTTTTGGGAATTGATGGGGATGCAGAGTTTTTACCAGCTGATCTTTTGATGATTATCCTAGACATCCAGAATTCTCTAGTTAATACTGACTATGATTACATTCAATATATCATTGATAGGATACATGAGGGTCTGATTTCTGTCAAGGATAGTAAGAGCCCAATTAAGTTCATGCTTTATTCTTTTCTAATGCACTTAATTTTGTTCTTCAACATTAATAGTTTTGATTCAAACATGCTAAAGCCAAGGTTCAACTTTGAAGGCCAATATAATCCAGTGCAATTATGGGTGAGGAAGTGGAATTCTACTTCCAATGAAGGGAATTTTTGTATCTTTTAGAATTTCATTGTTTATCCTATTGTAAGGATGTTAGGTGTCAATACTACAAGGATATCCCCAAGGGTCCTTAGGCTCCTACAACTAGTGCAGTTTGTGGACAAATGGGAGTGAGATCATAATTGGGGTGATTTTTACTTGGGGGAGAATGCTACAATTTAGAGAGTCTACTGTTGTGCCCAACCCCCACATCTGTTACCAAAATTTGTGCCTCCAAGAGTTGCTTGTTTGGAATTTATGTGGTAGTTGATGTGGACAGACAGAGAACTTCTAGCCCCTCACAAGAAGGGTACATTCACACCTAGGAAATTCAAGATAGGTGACTTCCTGGTAGGAAAGAGGGCATTTCCTCAAATTACTGCATGGTTAAATCAGTTCAAAATGGCTAGTGGTGCTTGTAGACATGTAGATCCTGAGGGCTTTATCAAAACTGCCAGGATGCTCTATATTCCAAACATTGGTGTGATTAAGAAACATGAGGGTTTGGATGAAGAAGATGTAGTTAGAAACATTATAGATGATGATGAGGTCAAAAGGAGATGGAACAGGTACTTTGATTTGATAGACTTGTCAAAACAAGTGATGGTAGGCCAGCTTCCTTTTGAGGGTTTCTTCCCTGACCTTCCCTATTTAGAAAGAATTGACAAGATGATAGAGATGCATGACACTCTATCAAATCAATTGGAGAACTTGATTGACCAGAGTCAACCAAAGAAAAGGAAAGACTATTCATCTTCTGATCAAGAGGAGTTTTCTGATGAGTCCCTAAAAGGGAATAGCCCACCACAAATTGAGGATGTACAGAGTGTTAAGCCTATTGAAAACCAACTAGAAATAGGGGATTCTCCAGAGCCACCTTTGAAGAAATAGAGGCTTGAGGAAGGAAAGCCTTCAAGGCAGGAAAAAAAAAAGAGAATAATTGATAGAGTGTCTGCTCTAGTGCCAGGTGATAGGGTTTACCATCACCAATTGAGAAAATCAATAAGAGAAGGAAAGAAGGTGGCCACTGATGAAACAGATAAGGAACAGTCCCTATGGTCAGAAAAGGATATCAGAGAGGTCTATTAGGAGGAGTTTTTGAGTGATGACCAGTTTATTAAAATTGATGAATTCAAGAGTTTCCTTATTTGGAATAAGCAACAAGAAGTGGGGAAACTTCTGCCTGAAGGTATGGAGCCAAGTGAAGAAACATTGAGAGCCTTAAATTCTTATGATCCTAGCCTTGATCCCATAACTGCAGATGAAGCTAGACAACTGGTCAAGTCAAGTGGAATGCTATTGACTCCAGGATGGGATCTAACTTCTGCATTCATCATAGATCAAATAAGAAAGCAACCACCAGGTAGCCTGTCATATGAAGTTCACATTGGTGATATGATAAGAGGAAGTGGCTATGACCCTAAATCTCAAGCTGTTGCAATGTGGTCTATGGCCCCTAGGACACAAAAGCCATCTCTGTTAAGTATAGAGGATAAAATGGAAGGGAATAAGATTATATGGACTATGCAGAATACAACTGACCTTGAAGTTTCCAAGGCAGTAACTCATTGGGTTAACCTGAATGAAGCAAGGACAATTCAATTATCTGAAAGGTATTCAAAATTGTTTGAAAGTGCAAACTTGGTGGCCAAGGATAGAGACTTAAAATTGATGAAGATCAAGAAGTTAGAGGATGAATTGGCAGAAATAAAAGTTAAGCTTGAAGAAGCTTCAAAGGCAGTTGTTTCCTCCCCTGTGTAGATTGAGGTCCCTATTCAGATTGATGAAGAAGTCCCTGAGAGACCTACTGAAGATTTGGAGAAGATAAGGATAGAGGCATCTTTGGACACTATGTCAAAGATTGTGCAATACAAGTGGGATAAGATAATAGAGAAGATGGATATAGTTTATCAATCAGTTAGTCAATTGCACTAGACCAACAGAAAGGTAAATGAATCATTGGTTGCTTTGGAGCCACTTCATAGTGTTTGGTCTGGGAGAAGTTTGTTATTTGATAAACTTGATAGTCTATAGGAGCATAAGCCTGAGATCCCTGGGGTAGTGACAGAATTTTTTGAGAAGATTGGCTTAGTCAGTGATGTTTCAAAGTTTTTAAAGGTAAGTCCAACCAGGTGAAGGCTAAGTTGTTTATGTTTGATAAGCATTATAGAAAATATCTGCCATCAATATGTGATGACAATGGAAATATGATCAAGTTGGAAGAATGGAAACTATCAATGGATCAATTGGCAATTACATAAGATGCTTTCCTAAATAGTGACAATACTTTGGATTTTGAGAGGTGTAATAGCATAATTGACAGTCTTTTCAAAATTGAAAATGATTGCACATGCTTTGTGGCAGAGGCCAAAAATATAACTGACTCCATGTGGGATAAGCAAGTCAGATTATTATGTGAATTGCAGACTTACAACTGGCCATTGGATGATGATGTAGCAGCTTGGGAGAAGCTAACAATAAAGAAGAAGAAGAGGCCAGTTGTCCAGCTTATAGAAGAAGAGCAAGAATAGATGCTACAGATGGCACCTGATCCAGAAATTGGGGGAGAGCAAGTTTCAAACAAAGGATGATGTTGTTAGCCAGAATGGTGATCATCATTCGTGCAACAAATTTAGCAACTGCTCTGAAATATCCTTAGACAAAGATGCCACCTGGGAAATTGTTGAGAAAAGATATTTGTGATATGTTGTTGCAATCTTTTTGTCAGTTTGTAATCTTGTCTCTAGTGTAGGATCTTTTATAGCCATCCCAAGCTTGTTGCATCCTTTCAAGGATTCCAAGATGGCTAAGATATATATAGCAAGACTCTGCTCATTTCAGGGGTGGAAAAAATACTCTGTAAGAAAGGTTCTTAATACAAAACCTTATTTTCTTTAAATGAGAAGATATTGTATCAACACATTTTGACCATTAATACAAAATATTGGAGCTCTGTTACTACCATTTTATTGTCTTTATGTATGGAGTGTATTACTTTTCTTATGTATTTAGATTGCAAGGCATTTTGAATACATTATTCACAAGGTGAATATAGGGATTAAGCTTAAGTTTCTTTCAAGGAAAGAGTAAAATCTTAGGGGAGGTCTCTGGGAATTAATAATCCATGTATGAATTTGATGACAGTTGTAGAAATTAAAAGGATGGTATGTTAGGCATGTCATTTGAGTTTCATTATATTTTTTTTGATAGATATATGTGGAGGTAGGGTTTGACTCTGATGCCCAAGTGGATAAGGCACTAGTTCTAGATCCATTTACATTTATTTGCCACCCAAAATATAAATAATTGTTTCATTTTACTTTACTGGTACAATCATAATCTGAATCATTCTATCACAAGTTCATGGATGTGTTTTGTAATACTTTGTAGAAGCACTGAATGAGGTTAACCTTCCTTGAGTTTAACTCTAAAAAGAAGAAGGATGAATATCCTTAAACCATTGTTTCATGTTGCTACTTTCATGATTTCCATCATAATTTTGTGTATCAAGATAATTTGGGCTGTACTCAGAGTTTTATCATCTTACTAAGTTGATGTTCGAAAGCAATAACAAAGCAGTGAAGGAGCTAGTTCACAATTCAGAGCTCAATAAAATATTGAATTGATACAGGTACACCCACCTGAGTATTTATACTCAAAGTGAAGAAGGTTTTCTGTCCTTAATACCTTAGTGTTTGCATTTTGCTAGATTATGTCCATTGGGATTATATGAGTATTTGATAATCTGCAGATTTGAGCACTAACAAGGCTAATTGGGAACCATTTTATATTCCTGTAATTGCTGCTCAAATTTTGACTCCATATTTCTATGAGTCACTCACACCTTGTGAACAAAACCTTTCCATAAACCTACGCTACTCTATGGTTTGGAAAATGAAACCATATAACTATTTATAAGTTATTTTGGAAGTTTGATTTGTTTTGAAATCAATGGTATACTTGTGTTAAATTGCCAAAGTTTTTATACACCATTTTGAATTTGATTCCATAGTCACACTTTACCTGGAACATAAATGACATCTTTCCATTATAATTATTTACAAGTTAAAGAGAGTTTGGTCTTAAACTCCTCTTTATATGTATCCCATCTTTTAATTCTAAATTATTTTTATTAGAATATGGAATAGATTCTTATTAGAATTTTAATGTTTATTGAACTTTTTCTTATTAGTCTTTCAGATAAGTTGTCCTTATTAATTTTAAAATTAATTAGAATCTTGGATGTTAATTAATAGATTATTAGAATAATTTTAATAGAAAATTTATAGATTTAGTTATGGTTATTTTGAGGATGTTTAATTATGAATATTTTATAATTGGTCTTAAAATCAATTTAAAATTGTTAAATTTATTTTAAGATTATTATATTAGAATGGCTCAGTAAATTTGATAGTTTATTTAGGAATTAGTTTTGAATTTATTAATTAGGTGTGATATTTGGGGCAATTGTATATATATTTGGTTTGGAAGCCTTGCCCTTAGTATTTTGTCATCCCTATTGAATTGACTAATGGTGTAGAATCGTAATTGTGGAATAAGGATGTTACTCAAGTTTAGAGAGTCGTAATTAATACTTGTGTATAAATCAATAATTATTAAGTGTTAACATCTTAATTGAACCACTCTTCTACTCATTTTTTTCATTGAATGGTGTAATCAAACCTAGCATATTTAACTACTCCAACTCTTATAGTTAAATAGGATTAATCAATTAATAAAATAGCAATGTGATACTATTTTAATATACTATATTTAACCTTGAGTGTAAGAATCCATTCAAGGCTAGAATGGAGGATGGTTCCTTAATAATGGTCATTAGAGATGATCTACCTACTGAACTAATGTATGCAAGACCTTTGAGGGGTATGTTGTTAGTGGTTTTGTGAGGGGGTTGTGTTACTCATCTATTTTCTTGAGGGTACTTGTGAGTAATACTACACATGTGTTTCTAGTAACTATTTTGATCTTAATACTATATTCTTCCTTGTCATTGAGTGGACTTGTAATATTAGGGATATTGTAGAAATGGTAGTGATGGGTGAACCTAAGTAGTAAGATAATATTCTATTACCTTCATTCAAACTTATTTCAAGTTTAAAAACCCCTTGGGATATGTTCATATATTAGATACTTAACTGCAATTTCATCTTGGTTTCACCTAAGTGGGTGCCAACCGAGGGAGAGACTGTCTAGGGGCTCTACCCTAGAAAGGGTTGTGTATCCGCTATTTTATTTTATATGATGTTTTCTACCCTTCTTATGGTGAACTAGTATGATATGGTTCAAAACTAAAGTGTCGAACTACGAAGCCTCTGAGCGTGAACATAGGCAAGGCCATCAATGATGAGCTCCCAAGGCTTAGGTCCATTCCATAGGGTTTGTCTTAAAGCTTTAAATGGAATTATTTTACATCTTCTCAATAATGATTTGCATTGCTTGTTTATGATCATGTATCTAATTTTTGCACCTAGTTGTTTAAACATGTGTGTAAATACAGGTGTTGGACATGGTGGTTATAATGAAAAAGAAAGGTTGCAATATTCAAGTATGTATTGATAATCATTATTAATTGAGTATGAAAAGTAGTATGATCTATTGGTTGTCTTGACTTGTATTTACATAATATCAATGAGATTATGTCATGTTACTTTATTAAAAAAAAATATGCATGTTTTGTTTTGTACTTTATGTCCTTGAGCTGAGGGAACCTTAGTGGGGCATTACAAAAAATGTTTCACTCAAATGTAGAATTAGTTGACATGGTATGGATAACGAAATTAATTATATTTTTAGTGTGGAGCTTTGAGTCTACATTTAAACTACTACTTTTTTTAATAAAAAGGTGGATAATAAGAAGTTGAAATAAGAAATTATAGAAATTGTTCTTGTTTTATCAAAAAAAATAACATAGCATCTAGTGTAGCCTTCTTTTTAGTATTTAACAATTTATTTTAATAAAAAAATAGCCAACCCTTCATAATATATTTTTTTTTTTGGACAAAAGTTTTTGTAAATATATAATTTTTTACTTATTTTCAAAGTGGACAATCCGAAGAAATAAAAAATAAAAATTTAGTTCAAACTTAATCTTTTTGGATACTAAAAAAATTAATATTTTGAATGTATCTAAAATAGTATAGTTTCTAAAAAATATAATTTACTTGAGGTGAACTCATAAAAAATTATAATTTTTAAAAATCTAAACCTTAACATATTTGAAATATAGAACAAAAAAATGCATCACTAGAAAGCTAAGAGATAGCTCAATGTTAGTTATTAAATTCATGTAACTCAATCCAAATTGTTGGAAAATGGGGACCTTTGCCTAGAAATATAAAATAGGGACTTATTCATTCACCATTTTCAATTGGGATATCATTTTATTATGGAACAATCAATTAGGCTTAGAGTTAGTCCTTAAGGGGAGTTGAGCACATTGGTTAATTTTGGCTAATTGTTCTTCTTTTTTTATTTGATATGATTGGATCTTATTATGATAAGAAATGAGGCAAAAATAACAATATTTAACATAAATTAAATAATACATAATTTTAAATTGAGATGCTCTATAGATCCCGCCCTAATTAATTTTTCTGAAAACCTATTTTTCTACGAAGCTAAAAAACATAGATTATAGAGCCTCTAATGTTTGCATCCTACCATTTTCTTATTTTTTTAATCCAAGCTAGACTCTATAAATAATTTATCATGTGATAATTGATATGTTATTATTTTGTATTAGCATTTGTGTGACATGTTTCATTATTAATATATTTGTTTGTTCATATGGTATCACAAATGATATGGATAGTAAGTTATATGTGTTGCTAACTGTCATAACCGCATTTTAGACTCGTAAATCTATGCATGTTTAATGGAGAGTTTGACTAAGTTGACCCAATCTTTAGGCTACTTTTTATTATTATTATCTTTGAGAGGTTCTAACCATTTTTGTGAGAAGTAGTAGTTAATGCACCACACTAAGTGTTTATCCTCCAAATGTGTATCCAGTAGAAGAGAGACTTCATGAGAGAATAAGAACTGTGTACTGGCACATCTTTTTTATTGCACACATGTGTGTTAGTTTTTGGAGAGTTTAGAGGAGATTTAGTTAGAATGAAAATGTGACATGAGGGAAGAGTCTTTGGAGATTATGCATGATGAATGAGATTAAGTAGATGAAATTGAGATGCATTAAACAGACATAGAATAGAGTAGAAGTGGGTGCAGCAAGTCACAAGAAGAAGGAATTGGGCAAAAAGGAGGAACACAACTAGACAAGACTGGAGGAGAAGATTCATCATTTGAAAACTTCTCCATTTATATTCAGGTTCCTTTTTCTTTTTAATCTATAAATAGAATGGAGTGAAATATTTTGGAATGAGAAATAGATTAATTCTTTGTCAATTTGGAAATAATTGGTTACTTTAGAAGTATTTTTTGTAAATAGAAGCGATGTAACTCTTAAATGTGTGAATCTTTCATTGTAGATGTGTGTTTATCAAATTCATGTATGTGAAATATTTAAAATTGATTGATAATCTTAATTCATCACAAAAATTGTCATTGGTACGTGGAAATCTCTTCGCTAATATTTTTGAAGAAGAAATACTAGTTTCCTTGTAAATTGGGAAAGTGTTGGTGATTACAAGTAATAGATGCATTAATCCTCAAACACATTTTTTCCTTTGCTATAATGTGCCCTAAGCTAGGCGATCCTCATACTATTACTCTTTGCATACCTCTATCAAACATAACAAGAGGGAAATATTAAATCTGCAAATATTGTACTACTTGAACTTGCCTTAAGGATGTCTGTCGTTAATTTATTCCCCTTCTCTCCTCTCATTTTTGTAGCAGCCCCATGTTTATTCTCAACCCTGCACTCCATGTGGACCTTAACACCATTAAAATGAAAATCGTTGAATATAAGAAATGGAGCCTTTGGCCCATTTAACAACATTTATGGTGCTCCCTCACCTATTATATATTATACCATGACAGCTCAAGGTTATCAATTTGAGTTGTTACCTACTGTAGCTGGAACTTAACAGTCCACTCTCCCAACTACCATTCTATTGCCCCCCAAAATCAAAATTCTTTCATGTTGTTTTTCTAGTCAGGAAAATAAGTTTGATTATGACCTCTCCCAACCTGCTGATTTTAGTCCCAGGTTAATAAGTCCCAAGGCATTGGGGGCTTGAGATATGCGTTAATTGTGAGATGGCAGATCTTTGTTCCATGGCCTTGGGAACCATGTTAATTATTTCCTCTATAGTTCCATAACATTGTTCTTCTCTCTTCTCTATGTTTGCATCATAATTGGTCACCTTTCGGAGGAATATCGATGGATGAATGAGTCAATTATAGCTCTTTTTATTGGCATCACCACTGGAGTGATTGTGTTGGCAATCAGCAAAGGTAAAAGTTCTCATATTTTGGTGTTGAACGAGGAGCTATTCTTCATCTATCTTCTTCCACCAATCATTTTCAATGATGGTTAAGTTTTGATGATGTTTGGATAATTTGATTTGTTGTCAGCTACCATATCTAACATGAAAAACAAGTTCACTATCATTGGCCAAAATTTAAAACTCAATCTAGGTATGCACTTGTATAAAAATCCTTTTCATTATATATCTTTAGGATAATCTATACCGTAATTGCTCTTAAAATAGAGGGATAATTTTGACACATTCTTGACTATTTTCGATATCTACACTGTATTGTATCTAAATAACAGTATAACACAAAATTTTCTAGAATTATTATGTACAAATATATTGAACATTTTATTATATACAATGTGTTTCTAAAGGATATGTTGATCTAGGAAGAGTTTTTTTCCCTGCACCTTGAATGTCTTTGCGATGTCATAATGAGGATTTTATATTTTCTTTTTTCTAAATATCTTTCAAATATAAATTGAATGATGTTTTATTTTGAAATTGGTATTGAATGATCATACTGGTTTCTATTTTGTATTTTTTGAGAAAAGATATCTTGGGAAAGGGTGCTAAATATGGGTAATAGAGAAGGGTAAAATGTAGTTTCTTTTAGCTACCTGTAGAAATCAGGTAATTTATGCTTGTGCGCAAGCTTTGTAAACACATAAATGAATTTGTGTTGGTTATGTACTTTCCACTCTGCCATATCTATGTTAATTCTACTTTTTATGTGATGAAGTAGTTAGTTCACAGCTGGTACCAGATTCCTCTCTGATCCATCAATGTCGAGTTGATAGATCACTCGTGTAGAGTCGATGAGCTCTTCATTTTAGGATGAGCCCTAGGGGAGCTAACCACTTCATGGCTGGGCAGAATAAATGTTTGGATCACATTTCTATCTCAAGTTTTGCAGATGGATGATAGAGTGTCCGATGGCATAGGAGACAGGAACATGCATATGGATGACTGATAGTCTGATGGCATGTATATAGATATCTTGTACTACTTCAACCTTAAGTTCATGTTCTCTATTGTTTTTGTATATATGTACTTTGACATTTTATGTTTGATAGTATGGTCAACATAATCTTTGTATTATTTTACACTTGTGTATTTCAATGATTTGGTCAAATTATTATCTATTATGTTAAGGATAATCAACTTTATTTCATATTATTGTTACCTATTTAAATGGAAATGGAATTTATGTCATGGAAAAGTCTTTATTATCTTTCAGACTTGTCATTTTTTTACTTTCCAAATTCTTCTGATCTAGAGCTTACATGTCTCTTATGTGCAAGTTTCATTCTTTACATGTGGTATCATAGCTATGTTTAAACACTTGGACCTTGGTCTTCTAATGCTAAGTTGTGTACTCATACTTGTTGCAGGAAATGATTTAACACCAATCAAAATAGAAACAGTAATAAGGGAGGATCCAGCAATGGACGGGTCAATGAGGAACAAAATACAAGGATGGATGAATTCTAAACCTCTTGAAAGAACAAAGGAACCTCTTGCAACAACAAAATAACCATATGGATCAACTAGAACATGATGCAAGAGGAAGACAAAATGAAGAGGAAAGAAGAAAGAGGGAAGAAGATCAAAGACCTGAAGCTCAATAGAAGTAGGAAGAGGATCAGCATTTGGAAGCACTGAGAAAGGAAGAAGAGGATAGGAGGAATGAAGAGTAGTGGAACTAAAATCTAGATCAAAGGGTGGTAAACATACCTAATAACAGAGAAAGAATATTAGAGGAACTGAGTAAGGACCTCAAGAAGGTCATACCTCATACATTTGATGGTAAGGCCATCAGTGATATTGCTGAGGTATGGATAGTATCCATGGAAAAGTATTTATGTGTTCGTAATCTCTCAGCTGAATCAAGAGCTATGTGGGGTTCTTTTCAGTTGGTTGGTGAGGCTGGTACTTGGTGCGACAATCAAATGACTGAAAAGAGGCTATAGCCTAGTGAGATCTCTTGGGAATAATTCTTAGTACTTTTCCATAAGAGGTGGTTACCCCAACTATACTATGATAGGAAAGTGGCCAAATTCTAGAACTTGATTCAAGGTGTTCTGATTGTCACTAAATACCATGAGAGATTATATCACTTGGTAAAGTATGTACCTCAATATCAGTAGGATGACCAGTTTAGAACCTACAATTTTATTCTCAGATTACATCCAAAGATAGGATTATAAGTGGATATGCATGAGCCCAAGACTATGGATTTTTATCTCATGAAGGCTTTGAGACAAGAGCAAAAACTAAAGCAAGTACCTTCAATCAGAGTGAGTCAAAGGACTAGTGCACCTCAGTGAAATAAGAGGAAGTTTCAAGATAATAAACCAAAGGACACTAGTCAGAAACATGTGTAGAATATGAGAGGCAATGGTAGAGGTAATGCTGGAAGGAACAACAATGGTAGCTAGAACAGGGGCAACAACAGGAATGATAACGGGAGGAATAAACTTGATGGTAAACAGGGACCACGGGATGGTTTCTACACTTGTGGAGGAGACCACTATGCTAATGTTTGTCCTCAAAGATCAGCCCATAGAGATGGGAAAGGACCTTAGACTCAGCATCAGATTCATGCAATTGTGAATAATAGATAGGATGATTTCCAGGGAACACCCATTCAGATGGCCAGTAAGCTTCTTGGCCATGATATTTCTATTTTGATTGATACTGGAGCTACTGAATGTTTAATAGATCCTAGAGTTGCTTCTAAATTACCAGTTAAAGAAGGATATATGTTAGAACAATGGGTGGTAGAATATGGAAATAAGGGAGAGCATAAGGTTGAGAAATGTTTATCTTGTAGCGAGATTGAACTTCCTAAATTTCAAATGCAAGTAAACTTGTACGTTGCACCTTTAGGTTCCTATGATGTCATTTTGGGCATCAATTGGTTAATAGAACATAAGGCCATAGTGAATTGCAAAGACAAAATAGTAGAATGCCTTGATGATGCAGGTAATCCTATAATACTCTATGGAGTGAAAAGGTCTCTTGAACTTAGATAGATTTCTTCAATGCAATTGAAAAAGGAAAAGAGAAAGGGGTGTATGATATATGTGGCTTATGTCAAAGATACAGACACACCTCCTAGTCTAGAAGATTTCCCAATGTTGTAAGAATTCAAGGATGTTTTTCCTGAAGAGTTACTTGAGTTACCTCGAATGAGAGAATTTGATTTCTCAATTGATGTGATGCCTAGTGCTGAACCTCAATCCAAGGCACCATACCAAATGACCACTACTAAAATGTATGAGTTGAATCTTCATTTGAAAGAACTCTCGGATAAAGGGTTTTATCACCCTAGTGTTTTAGCATGGGGAGCTCCAGTAATAATTTTAAAGAAGAAAGATGGTACCTTACGATTGTGCATAGATTACGGAATGCTAAATAAGGTTACCATTAAGAACATATATCCTCTTCCTCAAATAGATGAACTTTTTTCATCAAATGAAGGGAGCAATTGTGTTCTCCAAGATTGATTTGAGATCTGGATATCACCAACCCTCGATCAAAGAGGAGGACATATCCAAAACAACTTTAACGATAAGGTATGGGTATTATGAATTTGTAGTGTTACCTTTTGGAATGACAAATGCGCCTGTAGCTTTTATGAACCTAATGAATAGTGTATTTAGGGATTATCTTGATAAGTTTGTTGAGATATTCATTTATGACATTCTAATTTACTCCAAGAATATGGAGGAACATGAAGAACATTTGCAGATAGTTTTATAGTGCCTGAGAGACAAAAATTTGTATGAGAAACTATCAAAGTGTTCTTTCTATAAGAAAGAGATTCATTATTTTGGTCATATCATTTCTGCAAATGGAATTGTAGTCGATCCAACAAAGATCAAAGTTTTCTTGAGTGGCCAAATCTTACAAATGTGAGTGAAGTAAGAAGTTTTATGAGACTTGCAGGATACTATAGAAAATTTGTGGAGGGATTCTCTAAGATTGCAACACCTATCACTTCTCTTCAGAGAAAAGGGAAAAGATATGAGTGGACTGATGTATGTGAGAGAGGATTCCAGTTATTGAAACAAAAGCTCACATCCGCTCCTATCTTGACAATACCAAATCCTAATGCACACTTTACGGTTATCATTGATGCTTCAGGAGAAGGCCTTGGCAGTGTTCTCATGCAAGGTGGAAAGGTAGTGGCTTATGAGTCACGGAAACTAAAATAGTATGAGGTTAACTATGAACCCGATGACTTGGAATTAGCAAAAATTGTTCATGCTTTAGTGATGTGGAGACATTACCTTTTCGGTAAACCATTTGAGTTAAAGAAATATCACATGGGACTTAGGTATATCTTTACACAACCTAATCTCAATGCTAGACAAAGATGATGGTTGGAGTTTCTGAGTGAGTATAATTTTGGTATCGAGTATATCAAGGGAAAAGAGAATAGAGTAGCAGATTCTATAAGAAGGAGAAGACACATTTCTGCTATATCTACTTCTAGAACTTGGTTGAGAGAACATGTATTAGAGAATCTTTCAGGGGATGACCATTATGAGATGGTTAAGACAACATTACTTGTAGATCCATCAGATCACCATTTTGATGGATACACTTTTGAGGATGATGGTATCATGAGATACCAAAACATGATGTATATTCCCAACCGAGCAGGGTTGAGGAAGGTGGTTTTAGAGGAAATACATTGTACTCCTTTTTCAGGACATCTACGAGTAAACAAGAGGATTGTTGATATGAGGCCATTGTATTTTTGGATAGGACTAAAGTGAGATGTGACAACTTTTGTAGCCTAGTATTTAGAATCTCAGTGAGGTAAGGTTGAACATGTCCATCCAGCCGGAATTTTGTACCCACATGATATACCAGAGTATAAATGGAAAGTCATCAGTATGGATTTTATCCAGGGTTTACCCATGAAAAAATGTAGAATATGATGAAGATGATGAAGATGATTTTTTAATAGATCAAATAGAAACCTTGATTAAGGCTATTTAAGATCAAGGGCTATATCTATGACAATCTAGAATTGATTGAATAACTTGATGAACTGAATGGACAAGTGAAAGACAATGATTAGAGATCACCGAACTACTAAAGTGATATGTAAGGCAATTAAATCAATCAAAATATATTGTCATTGATGTCAACTAGTTTTGACTATACTTATCATGATAGTTACAAACATCTGGAGAAGAAAAATGGTAAAGGAAAGAAATATCTACATGAAGAAGAGATAGATATGGAGATATGGCTAAGCTATACATTGGGTAACTTATTGATGAGACATTGACATCATTTTGTTGACTTGATTGTATTACATGAATGTTTTATCTATTGAAGATCAAAACTCAACAAGTTAATGTGGTTGGTAATTGATGATTTATGTATACACCGAGCCAACGCAATGTATATTGAGTATGAGTAATAACTGAGTTAGTATTCACTAACACATTTCTGTATTGAGCGAGTAAGAGAAACAATTAAAGTTTATAACAACCAACTGAATTGATGAACTGAAAAGTTGCTTATGATTCTGTGGTAAAAGATAAAGTTTGTTATGAGGATCTAAGAGCTAACAAAATTCAAGATTGATCGAATGGAGAAGGATGAAACATGTTATAGACACATCTACCGAGGAAGTTTGAAGTGACAAAATGGACGATGGAGATTAAGAGGGAAAATCTAATGGATGAGAAGAAAACATTTTAAATGATGTTTATTTAAAGAGACATGAGATTCATTATTGAGTCTAGAGCTAATTGAAGACTACATGAGAAATTGTGTGAAAGGGATATTTTCATGCACCACTGCTCAAACAAGTTACATACATAATTGAGTTGAACTGCAGACATAACCGAGCATCAATGTATTATTGATCGAGTTGAATATGTTGAAGGATTGAAATGATTGTTGATAAGAGGAGGTATTTTGAGCTTATCATGTAGATCTAAAAAGCTGTAATCTTAGTTGTATTTGAATTAGATCACTGTTGTATCAGTTTAACCATTGTTATAGCTAAATCTCTTAACTGAGTGGACTTAACAGTCTTATGTATATTTCAATATGACATTCAATGAATGTTGATGGTTTTCTTTTTGACCCCATAGTGAATGCTAGTCAAGAGTTTACTGTTAGTGATAAATCCTTTAACCAAGTCACACCTCACAGTGTGCATTATAACCTTTAATAGGCTTGGCTCCTAACTGAGCTCACTTCATAAGAGTGAAATATTTTGGGTTACGGGTCCCAGGTGGTTTTTCCGTTAGTAGGGTTTCCATGTTAAAATCCTTGTGTTATGTGTACTTGATGTGATTGGATTGTTAGTTTACATTACACATTTCATATTTTAGATTAATCGGTAAACACAGTATTGAATTACTGGTATTTGGTAAATGAACATAAAGTTATTTTTGACAATCTTACCGAGTTGATTATTTATTTGAAAAAGTTTGATCATATACATCTGGGAGTTTGGGACTATAGGATAACTGGAATTAATTGATTCACCACCCCTCTTAGTTATCTAAAAATCTACATTCTACAACAGTAAAAGTGGTAGAAGATAAATTAGAGAAGAAGATGATAGGTAAACTAATGGAGATGATTACTAAAGATAAGAAAAAATTGGAAGATCTGGTGAAATAAGTCAAGACTACATTCACTAAGGAAAGGAAACTATCCACTAAAGTCTCAAATTATTAAGGGTTTATAAAATACTTGGAGTAGAAAAGAGTCAAAGCTCAAAAGGAGCTAGAGATCTTAATCGATCAGCTTGATCCTATTTCAAGCTCAATTACTAAACTTATAGTAGTCAAGTGAACTAGTTCTCTTAAAAGCTGGAGTAGATTCAGTAGGAACAAGACAACATGATGATCATTCTACTTGAGATACAATCATTTTTATCACCTACAATAGAGGTCATGCTAAAAAATATGAAGGTAGAAGGAATCCTTTCCTTATCATACATTAATAATCTAGACAGTGCGGAAGAGCTACCTTCTAGCTTACTTGAATGAATTATTGCTTAGAGTCACATGCAGAAGTCATGGGAGACATCCTTAGAGTTAGCAAAGATAAACTCTAAGATAATCTTTGACAGGATGAAAGTAAACTATGTATAATTGTACATATTTCAATTTTGAACCTTTGGCATTGTTGTCAAAGAGGGAGAATATGATATTTTAGAATAAATTGAGAGGTATTTGGTGAAGCAGATAGGGAGAATAAGTCTTTATGAAGATATAGATTGATGAATGAGTAGATAAAGGGGGAGCATAATGTGTTTTCCAGCAATGCCAAAGGGGGAGATTGTTAGCATTGTGTTGAGTTTGGGAGATTGATTGACATTATGATGTATGTTGGTTATAGTCCTGGGAAGTCATTGGTTTGGTTTTCATTGATGGAAACTAAGTCAGATCAGTCATGTATCAAAATTGGTGAAGTGCAGGATGTAATTGATGTGAAGGATGCGAGATCAGTAATGAAGGAAATTGGTCAAGTCTAGAAGTTTGGTAGTCAGTGAGGTCAACAATTTGGTAGTGATCATGATAGATGAAGAATTATGAGGAGTGGTCATAGATATAGTATCAACATGGTTAGACAATAGTGTGGTTCTATCCAAAACTCATTTGGTTGATCAATAAGATATTTTGTTGCCAAAGTCCTTTAGACAAGTAAGAACACTTATATTCTTGAGCATCAGTTGCAAGATTATAGATGGGTAAGAGGTATAATGGTTGTGATGATATTTGGTGTTATGATGAATTGTAATAAGGGTAAGAGAATTGATGATTTGGGATCATCATAATTGATTCTGATGCAGGAGCATCCTAGGTGTAAGAGCAATCTTGTATCACCCAAAAATATTTCTGTTTGCTTTTCAATAAGGGTTATCTTGTCCAGAGTTGCTATTTATGGAAACTTACTATTTTTAGTAAGTTGGTCATATGATCTCAGAATGTTTTGATTTCACAGTTGGAGGTTCATCCTAGTCATTTCATCCTACCAGTTGAGTTTCATTGCCACATCATCAGTATTGGTGAAGTTATTGATATTTTTGGGTACAAAATCTTTCAAGTCAATTTTGAAGGCCTTAGAGGCTATAGATTGCGATCAACCCCTGGCTGACTAGCACTAGCGCGTGTCAGGCGATGTAGATCTCGTCATGACATTTTTGAAAAGTTCTTACAATAGAAAAATAGACTTATGGTTAAAAAGTTATGGCCTCCAGAAGTTGGGTTACCTAAAATCATATTTTGTATTTCTTTTGAGCCGACCCTATTGTAATAATTGTGAAAAATAAATAATTCTATGTTTATTCAACCTAAAGGGCTACATTTTTGGAACCTTCTCAGGTGGTGGAAATTGCCTATATAAGAAAGGTCTATAGTGTTGTCTTAGGCAGTTCGGGATAGTTCTGGGTGGTAGATCTAGATAATAATTCAAGGCTTTGTCCTATAGAATATTGTAAAGGAATGCCCATGTGGCTTTGCATATTGTAATTCTGAAAGTTTGTAATTCCACATTTGTGGAGATAATAAGAAGCCAATTTTTTTGTTCTTGCATATTGTTGTTGTTTCTCTATTTCTGTTATGTGTTTGTGGTATTAAGGGGAGCACCCTCCATCAAGTGGTATTAGAGAAGGAGTTCCTGAGTGTGTAAACAGATCGTTGATTGTGAGGCAGTTTGCACTAGGACCATGGGTTAGGGTTTCTGTGTAAATAGATCACCGACTATGAGATAGTTTGCACCAGGGCCATGGTTAGGGTTTCAGAGAGAAGCACGAAAATGCCTCCATGGAGGGAACATGGTGGAAGAGCTGGTGTTGTAACACCTAAGGTTAGAGAACTGCAGAGACAAGTGTGAGCATTGCAAGAGGAGATTCATAGAGGAATGAATCTTAATATCAGAGACGAAAGCGAGGATGAAGCCGAAGAAGAAGATCAAGAAGGAGAAGTCAAAGTTTTGAATCAAGAAGTAGAAAGACTTTTTTGAGCCATTTCAAAGATCAGGAAGAGACCTAAGATTGAGGTCTCGACATTTTTTGGAAATCTTAACCCAGAAGAATTGATCGACTAGATCAATGAATGTGAAGAATATTTTGAGTATGAAGATATCAAGGATCCTGATCGGGTCAAGTTTGCGAAGGCCAGAATGAAGGGTCATGTGAAGATTTGGTGGCAAGAGATTTAATTGGAGCGAAATCGAAGAGGAAAGGATAAAATAAAAAGATGGGATCGAATGGTGGATAAATTGAAGCCACAGTTCATCCCTGTTGATTATGAGCTTGACCTACTAGGAAAATGCAAAGTGTGAAGCAAGCAGGAATATCTATTCAGGAGTATACAAAGGAGTTATATCAAATCCTCATCAGAACAGGACATGCAGAAGTTGATAAGGAGAAATTTTCCCGTTACCTTAATGGATTGAGGCTGAGCATTCAAGAGGAGCTGAATCTAGTTCGAATGAAAAGTATTGAAGAGGCATACCAATTTGCCCTAAAAGTAGAGGAAAAGATGAACAAGAAGTTTGAGAGCAGACAAAGTGGAAGAGGTCTTGATGGAAGATCTGGTGGACGGTCATATGGAGATTGAAATGAATATCCAAAAAAGTAGGATGACGCCAGTAACAGCCAAAATTGGAGAGGAGATAATTCCAATCATTTCCATGATCAGAATAATAGAGATTAGAGAGGAAGAGGAAGAGGACAAGAATCTGGAAGAGGAGGCTTCTGTGGAACATGTTTTCACTATGGAGAAGAAGGTCATAAGGCATTTGAATGTCCTCAACGCCAAGGATGAACGAATAGGAGGAATGAAGGCTAGGCCAAAGTTGCACATGTAGATGAAGATGCCAGATCATCACATTTTGAAGATGCTAAAAGAGGAGAAACATGGATTAACAGAAGAGTCTTGTTGAGTGGTGAGAATGAACCTAAACAAAGGAGGAGCCTATTTTGCACCAGGTGCAAGTGTGAGGGTAAGTGTTGTGATGTGATTATTGATAGTGGTAGTACTAATAATTTGGTGTCAGAAGAGATGGTGAAAAAGTTGAAGCCCAAGAGATAGAAACATCCACATCCATATCGGGTTGCCTAGGTGCAGGATGACCACAAGGTCATGGTCAGTGAACAGTGCCTAGTAAAATTCAAGATCGGCAGGTACCGTGATGAGGTACTATGTGATATCATATCTATGGATGCATGCCATATGTTGTTGGGTAGGCCGTGGCAGTTTGAGAGATGTGCTGTACATGATGGTCGTGCGAATACCTATTCCCTGACAAAGGATGGAGTGTGACATAAGCTAAAACCATTAAAGGAAACAGAAGAAAAGGTATGTGGTAATGCAAGAATAACTTTTGTTGATAGAGGAAATTTCTCAGATGGTATGAGGCATGAGCATATGTGTTTTACCTTAATTCCAAAGGCTAGGAAAGAGGAAGTCGAAGATGTACCTATAGAAGTTGTAGAGTTATTGAATGAATTTCAAGATATTGTATCTGATAATGTGCCTGATGGATTACCACCAGTAAGAAAGATCAGTCATCAGATGGACATGATTCCAGGAACCAGTTTGCCAAATAAGGCAGTACATAGAATAATGCTAGTAGAAAGTGAAGAGTTGAAGACATATTTGAAGTTTAGCTCATCACATCATCCACAGATTGTCTATGGAAGTAGTCCCAGAAATGCATTTGAGTTGAGGAAGATAGATAAAGGAGAAATAAGTAGTGTTGAAGCTGAGGATTTTGCAGAACATTTGTAGAACATACATGAGGAGGTGAGGAAGCATATTACCAAGATGAATGCATAGTATAAGGCTAAGGCAGATGAGAAAAGGAGGCATAAGGAATTTCAGGTTGGACATGAAGTCATGGTTTATTTGCGGAAGGAAAAATTTCCGATCGGTACATATAACAAGTTGAAAATGAAGAAGTTTGGGCCATGTAAGATACTGAAGAAGCATGATTCAGGAAATGCATATGAGGCCGAGTTTCCTACTAAGCTGAATATTTCACTAGTATTTAATGCTTTAGATCTGACAGAGTATCATGAAGGAGGTTTTGAAGATGAGTTTACAACAACACAGTGGAGTATTCCAGCAACCAGTTAAGATATCAAGGAGATTAAAGATATACTGGATAGTTGTGTTGGCAGAAGCACAAGGAACAAGACATATGAAGAGTATTTGCTCAAATGGAAAGGACAACCTGTTGAATATTCATCATGGCTAGCAAAGGAGGAGGTTAACCGTCTTGGTTTTCCTCTACACACCTAAGTCGTGACAAGGTCACTTCTCAAATTACCTCGGGTGTTTGATGTAGGAGCATACTAGGTGTAAGAGCAATCTTGCATCACCCAAAAATATTTTTGTTTGCTTTTCAATAAGGGCTATCTTGTGCAGAGCTGCTATTTATGGAAACTTACTATTTTTAGTAAGTTGGTCATATGATCTCAGAATGTTTTGATTTAACAGTTGGAGGTTCATCCTAGTCATTTCAGCCTACCAGTTGATTTTTATTGCCACATCATCAATATTGGTGAAGTTATTGAGATTTTTGGGTATGAAATCTTTCAGGTCAATTTTGAAGGCCTTAGAGGCTCCTGATTGTGATCAACCCCCGGCTGACTGGTGTTAGCACATGTTAGGTGCTGTAGATCTCATCATGGCGTTTCTGAAAAGTGGTTACAATAGAAAAATAGACTTACAATTAAAAAGTTATGGCCTCCAGAAGTTGGGTTACCTAAAATCATATTTTGTATTTCTTTTGAGTCGACCCTATTGTAATAATTGTGAAAAATAAATAATTCTATGTTTAGTCAGCCAAAAGGGCTAAATTTCTAGAACCTTCTCGAGCAGTGGAAATTGCCTATATAAGAAAGGTCTGTAGTGTTGTCTTAGGCAGTTTGGGACAATTCTGGGTGGTAGATCTGGGTAATAATTCGAGGCTTTTTCCTATAGAATATTGTAAAGGAATGCCCATGTGGCTTTGCATATTGTAATTCTAAAAGTTTGTAATTCCACATTTGTGGAGATAATAAGAAGCCAATTCTCTGTTCTTGCATATTGTTGTTGTTTCTCTGTTTCTGTTATGTGTTTGTGGTATTAAGGGGAGCACCCTTCATTAGATTCTATTATATAAGGAATATTTAAGGTGATGCATTGGAGGATTCAAAATGTGTTTGACTACCTTGGAGATATATCATGCATATCTTTTTTTGAGCTGACACAGTCATAGGGAAATGTGTTTTACATTTATATTATCATTTTGGCCCATGTTTCTCTCTCAGGAAATCATTTTGATTTTATGAAGATGGTGTTAGGAGTGTATATAATTGGTACTTCCCATAGTGTAAAAGGTTGAACTATTTTTATGATAGTATGATTGATGTGAAGGTTTCAAAAAAGGTTTATGATCTCAATTAGGGTTGTGATCAAAGATCTGATAAAGATGGATTTAGTTATAGAGTGCAGAGAACATATTAGATCTAACAGGAAATCAATGCTATATCTAGATCATTCACTTGTTGTTCCCTAGCAGTTACAACAAGAAAATCCCTTAATTGGATGAGCTTTAACAGGTTCCTCCTTGTAAATTCATTAATCAGGTGAGATCTTAACATAGTCTTGAAATCCTCTTGTGAGGTAGACCTTAGAAGATCTAATTGTACTTCTAACAAGGTATTAATGAATCCTAACTAGTTGAACCCTCATAAAGGGTAATTATAGCTCCTAATAGGGAAAACTCATTTACTGTAGTTGTGAGCTTGTTTTTTTCATCCACACCATGGTTTTTCCCTCTAACCAAGGGTTTCCATGCAAAAATAATTTTTTTCATGTGTGACAATTTTATGGATGCTTGATATTGTTTTCTTCTTTTTTTTTACCTTAGTTATATTCTTTTTAGTTTGGAAGTTATTATTGAATTATTCAAATCGATGGTTGGATTAGTCCATAGTCTATTTCTATTGATTCAACTCCCCTCCCAGCCACCCCTCCCCCCTCTTAGTAGTTAATAATTATAAAACTTTGCTTCCTTCTTCTTCCAACTGCTTCTTTCATGCTTCTCTCAACTTTTGTATTGGCATACAAATATTTTTTCCCATATGTTCAACTTCTTTTCTTACTTTCCTCTCTCTTCTAGGTTTGTTCTATTGGCATTTGATTAAGGTATTAGAGATATTTTTTTCATGGGATGCATGTTGAGTGTTTTCATTTCTACAAAAAAAAATATTTTAGGATGAATGAATCTAGTATACTGGTGGTGAAGATGACTGCACAAGGATTTCTCTAAGTATTGGTGATAACACAGTTAGTCATGGTGAATATGGTGTGTGGTAATGATATGAACTCTATTGGTGATACAATTAGAAAGGTAGAATCTAAAAATTCATATTAGCCTACTTCTATGATCGTGTAAGAAGATTCAAAGTATAGTTGAAGATTTAGAGGAAACACCAACAATATTGGCTAGAATAGCCAATTGGTTTGATAAGGTGATGAAATCAAGGTGGAGGTTGGATTAACATTTATAATTGTTTTCTTTTTGAATTTTATTATCAAGATCCAACATTGTGGATGATAATTTCCTATGTTTGTGTGATCACTTATGAATTTGTGTGCATTTTGGAGGTTGACATTAGTAACACATTTTAGGGTTATTCTACTGATCTAAAAGTGTATATAAGAGATAAAAATAAAGGGTAAACATGATGGTTATATATTGTGATGGTTATGATAATTGAAGGTCAAGTATGTATGATAATAATAGTTATTTGAGTAGGGCTAAAGTGGATCTATTAGGTAGAGTGTGCTACAATTAGATCAATTTTATTGAGCTCATTCTCAAGGAAAGTTCGAATAGGATTTCACTTTAAATACTTTAACCACGTTATTCTTAACAGGGTATTTATGATCCTAATAGGTTTGAAGTCTAGTTCCTATAAATAGGTGACTCTCAGAAGGTTTATAAAATCCCCTAATAGGGTAGTTCCTAACAGGACTTTGTAATATAGCTTCTAACGGGGCTATAGATACTCTTAACATGGTATACCCTTAATAAGGTTTTGTAGTTTCTTCTAATAGGGAAGATCTTATTAGTGCACTAGTGTGATTAGTGGGTGAAAATTTCCACCATGGTTTTTCCATCTAACAAGGGTTTCAACTCAAAAAAATTGGTGTTATTGTGTTTATATTTTGTGTGTGTTATGTGTTATGTTTCTATGTTATATTTACTTTTGCATATTGGATAATCTGCAAGTTAAGTAGAAAAAATTATAGATATGTAGTTTCACTAATTATCCCTCCTCTCAGTGCCTTATAGAATTATCAATTGGTATTAGAGAAGAGTTCTGCTTAAGAAGCCTAATAGTTTAGGGAAGATCCTTGAGACAAATGTGGAGGGTTTAATATATCAAAGGCAACTTGCATAAGATGAAGAACCTATTGAAAAAATGAAGGATCAAGTCAAGATATCAAGAGCCAAGAGAAAAGAACTTATTGAAAAACTAAGTGAAATAAAATATCAAATTCCACAACAATCTAAACGAAGTGGATTTGAGGAATCTGAAGCATCATTGGAAGAATTATCTTATGAGAATGAGAAAATTCATAAAGATGAGAAGAACATCAAAAGAGAGTTGGAAGGTTTTTCAAACAGAATGGGTGAAGATATCAAAAGAGGTAGGGAAATTTGTAGAAGAAACCTTAAAAGCCAAAGATGAATCTCTAAAATATAAAATGGATGATCTCTCCATACGTGAACAAGAGAATGATATATTTTTTACATATTTACATGAAACAAATGAAGAGAATAAAAATGTCCTAATGAAGAATGAAAAGGTAAGATAGGAAAATGAGAAACTAAAAGGTCAACTTAAGACTACAAATTATTTTCTCAAGAAATTAAAAAAGAGTATTGTAATGCTTGACAAACAACTAAAGAATTAGAGGATGCATCAAGAATTATATAGATTAGGCTACACCAATTATGAGGATGGTGAATCTTTAGGTACCAAGAATACCATAGAGGATGACAAATCTTCCCATAAGCTGAATCAAAGGAAATCTGGTAAGAAACCTTATAAACTAGTGTTTTTCAATTGTCATAATGTTGGACATCCTGACAATGTGTGCAAGAATATCAAATGTGATTAAGGGTACTCCCCTTAATACCACAAACACATTACAGAAACAAAGAAACAACAACAATATGCAAGAACAGAAAATTGGCTTCTTATTATCTCCACAAATGTGGAATTACAAACTTTCAGAATTACAATATGCAAAGCCACATGGGCATTCCCTTACAATATTCTATAGGACAAAGCCTCGAATCAATACCTAGATCTACTACCCAAAACTATCCCAAACTGCCTAAGACAACACTACAGCCTTCGTTATATAGACAATTTTCCATTACCTAGGAAGGTTCCAGAATTTTTAGCCAACAAGGCCGACCAAACTTAGAATTATTTTATTTTTCATTTTATTACATCAAACTCAGCTCAAAATAAATTTTGAAACCCAAACAAAAATTTTGAAGGAAAATCATTTTCTGCCATTTTAGGTGACCCAACTTTCGGAGACCATAAGTCATCACCTATTGACCTGATTGACTATTATAACCCCATTTCAGAAAGGGCACAAGGAGCTCTACAACCTTTGAGTTAAACAAGCTTCATTTAGCAAAAAATTAAACCTCATCTAGGTCCTCTAAAGCCTTCAAAATTGAGTTCAAAGTTTCTGTACCCTCTTTCCAAAATCAAAAAGTTTCAATATCTTAAAAACCAGACTTGATCTAGCAATGAAACTTTAAAGGCAAGCTGATATGACTAAGATGAACCTCCAACTGTGAAATCAAAACATTCTGAGATCGTATGACCAACTTACTAAAAATAGAAAGTTTTGAAAAATAGCAGCTCTACATAAGATAACCCTTATTGAGAAGTGACCCTGTCACGTCTCAGGTGTGTAGAGGAAAACCAAGATGGTTAACCTCCTCCTTTGTTAGCCATGATGAATCTTCAATAGGTCCTCCTTTCCACTTGACTAGATATTCTTCATATGTCATGTTCCTTGTGCTTCTGCCAACATGACTATCTAGTATATCCTCAATCTCTTTGGTATCTAAACTAGTTGCTGGAATACTCCAGTGTGATATTGTGATCTCATCTTCAACACCTCCCTCATGATACTTTGTTAGATCTAAAATGTTAAACACTGGTGAAATATTTAGCTCAATAGGCAATTCTACTTCATATGCATTTCCTGAATCATGCTTCTTCAGTATTTTACATGGCCCAATCTTCTTCATTTTCAATTTTTTATATGTACCAACTAGAAATTGCTCCTTCCGCAAATGAACCATGACTTCATCTCCAACCTAAAATTTCTTATGCCTCCTTTTCACATCTGCCTTAGCCTTATACTGCACATTCATCTTGGTAATATTCTTCCTCACCTCCTCATGGATGTTCTTCAAGTGCTTTGCAAAATCCTCAACTTCAGCACTACTTATTTCTCCTTTATCTATCTTTCTCAACTCAGATGCATTTCTTGGACTACTCCCATATACAATCTAGAATGGTGATTTACCAGCGCTCCTATTGATAGAATTGTTGTATGCAAATTTTGCCTATGGTAAAATCAAATCCCATCCTGTTGGCTTATCTCCAACCAAACATCTCAGCAAATTTTCCAAACTCCTATTCACCACCTTTGTCTATCCATCAGTCTATGGATGATGTGATGAACTGAACTTTAAATTTGTCTTCAACTTCTTCCACAATGTATGCCATAAATATCCAATGAACTTAGTATCCCTATCTGAAACTATAATCTTTAGCAAACCATGTTGTCTCACCACCTCTTTGAAAAATAATTCCACTACATGAACATCATAATTAGTCTTCTTGTAGGGAACAAAATGTGCCATCTTTGAAAATCTATCAACTACCACAAAAATTGAATCATGTCTCTGCTGTGTCCTTGGTAAACCAAGAACAAAGTCCATATTGATATCCTCCCAAGGCTTCTCTGGTACAAGTAATGGCTGATACAACCTAGTATTCTACTTCACTCCTTTCACCATCTGACATACTCTACAACTCTGTACAAATTTCTTGACATCTTACTACAATTATGGCCGATAATAATTCTCACTAACCAAAGCAAGCATTTTATCATGACCAAAATGTCCAGCCAATCCTCCGCTATGCTTCTCCTTGATGAGATTCTCCCTCATAGAACTTCTTGGAATGCACAACTAACTCCCTTTGAATAGCATATCATCCTAAATGATGAAATCCATCCACTTCATCTTATCTAGAGTAACAAGTTCTTTACAAGCTTTCCAAGCTTCACCAAAATCAGGATCCTCTGGATACAAATTCTTGAGTTCCTTGAACCCAACCACCTCAATCTGCATCTCTATCAGCAATAGTTGCCTTCTGCTAAGCACATCTGCAACCCTGTTAGACTTTCCACTTCTGTGTTTCAAAAAAAATGTATAACTTTGCAAAAACTCAACCCATTTCAAATGCCTTTGATTCAACTTTCCTTGACTATTCAAATATTGCAAATCTTGATGATCAGTATACAAAACAAACTCCTTAGGAAGCATACAGTGTCTCCACTTCTTCAATGCCTGAACTATAGCATAAAATTCCTGATCATAAACAAAATATTTTCTCTTGGCATCATTTAAATTCTCACTAAAATAAGCAATAGGTTTACCTTCTTGGTTCATAACAGCTCATATTGTAGTACCGCTAGCATCACAGTCTACTTGAAACACCTTATTAAAATTTGGAAGTGCTAAAATAGGTTGTTCTATAACTTTTTGTTTCAACAATTGAAAACTCTTTTCTGCCCCATTAGTCCACTTGAACTCTTTTCTATCCCCTCTCATTGTTTCAGTCAAGGGTCCACAAATACTGCTAAAAATTTTGATAAACTTTCTATAAAAGCTAGCCAAACCATGAAAATATCTTACCTCAATAGCACTCCTTGGAGTAGGCCATTCAAGGATAGCCTATACTTTCTTTGGGTCCATTTTTAGACCTTCTGCTGAAATTACAAATTTCAAATACTCTAACTCTTTCTTCACAAAACTACACTTCTTCAAATTAATCAATAATTTCTCATCTCTTAACTTCTCAAACACCATACGAATATGCATCATATGCTCTTCCAATGTCTTACTAAAGATCAAAATATCATCTAGGTACACAATGACAAACTTACCCAGAAATTCTTTCAGAACCTCATTCATGAGCCACATGAAAGTGCTCGGTGCATTGGTTAGCCCAAAAGGCATGACTAACCACTCATACAGTCCTTCCTTTGTCTTGAAGGTAGTCTTCCATTCATCTCCTTCTCTGATCTAAATCTGGTGATATCCACTCTTCAGATCTATCTTTGAGAAATACACAGCTTCACTCAAACAATTCATAATATCATCCATTCGTGGCAATGGAAACCTATACTTGATTTTGATCTTGTTTATTGCCTTGGAGTCTATACACATCCTCCATTCTCCATTCTTCTTTGGTGCTAATACTGCTGGTACAACACATGGACTCAGGCTCTCCCAAATCAACCTCTTTTGCAATAGCTCATGTACTTGTCTATTCAACACTTCACTTTCTACTAGTGTCATTCTGTGTGTTGCCTTGTTTGGCAAGCTAGCTCCTAGAATCAAATCCATCTGATGACTAATCTTCCTTACTAGTGGTAATCCATTAGGTACATTATTAGATACAATATCTTGAAACTCATTCAACAAATTTGCAACCTCTACAAGTACATCCTCTACTTCCTCTTTACCATCTTTTGGAATTAAAGAAAAAAACACATGCTCATGCCTCATACTGTGTGTGTGAAAATTGTACCTGATCTGTAAACACAACACTTTAGTAAAACATTAGAGGTTAGCTCTAATCAAAATCGTGCAAAATTGAAAGCTATCTAACCAAGCGATTTACTGCCTTCTAGTAGGTGTGAGATTAATGTTCTCAGATTGTTATCGAGATTAGTGACCTAGACGACACCTAAACGAGGGATTTGAATGTAATTGATCTAGATATGAAATATGAATGCAATTAATCTATATTTTTTATATTTTCTATGCAATAAGAATGATAAAAATTGATATGAATCTATGCTAATATGAAAATTGATATGCAATGCTAATCTAGAAATGATATGATATGAGAATGAAGATTCTAACAATAATATGAAAGCTATGAATTTGAAATTGATCTCACAAAGTTTCAAATCCTCAAATTTATCTTTCAAGCTCCAATTGTGCAAATTCTCCAAATTTGATATGCTATGATTCCTGTAGAGTAAGTTTGCAATTTGTGAGATATGAATTATGAAGAGCTGAGCCTTGGTTTTATAGAAATCCAGGGCTTTGGAGGTGCATGAGAAAAAGCCATAAATCACTCAAATAACTCAGGTTGATTTTTGAGTTATCTGATCATGAAAGATAGTTAATTCTCAAAAATCATGCAAAAATGACTTTTTAGCTCAAATTAGAGTTTAGATCAGCTTTAAAACTCAAAAAGATGTTGAGTTTCAAAAAGCTAACAACTTGCATTGATTTTCCAATTTGAGTTTAACTGGTCCTTGAATGTGCATAATAATTAAGAATTAAATAAATAAATAAAATGATTTATCCTCAACTCAACTTGATTTTTGAAAATAAATAATTAATTTATTGGTTAATTAACTATTTATCAAACTTTTATTAAAAACTATATTATTAAATAATGACAACTTGCTTTAATCAATTAAATAAGAATTTAATCAATTATTCATAGGATATTGGATTTATTGTCAAACTTAAATAATATAATTAATAATAGATAGAAGTAAATTTAATTAAATAATTATGTGGCAAATATTAAATCTAATTAATTAAATATGAAAATATTCAATTAATCAAACTTAGGATAAATGTGATTTATCGCCAAATAATCATTAAATTAAAGATAATTAAGATAATTTAGGAATATTGTTAGGAATATTCCTCAATGCAGAATTTAAGATAATCAATTAGGATTCGATGATGTGTAGATGTGCCTTAGATTAGGACTTCGATGTTGATTTCGTTCAATTTGTAGATGTAGGAGGTTAATGAACTTATAGCCCATTTTTGGGGTATTACACATACCTTCTAGGAATTTTCTTCCATCAACAAAAGTTATTCTCACATTACCACATACCTTTTCTTCAGTCTCCTTCAATGGCTTTAGCTTATGTCGCACTCCATCCTTTGTCAGGGAATAGGTATTTGCATGACCATCATGTACAACACATCTGTCAAACTGCCACAGCCTACCCAACAACATGTGACATGCATCCATAGGTATGATATCACATAGTACCTCATCATGGTACCCACCAATCTTGAACTTTACTAGGCACTGTTCACTAACCATGACCTTGTGGTCATCCTGCACCCAAGCAATCCGATATGGATGTGGGTGTTTATGTCTCTTGAGCTTCAACTTTGTCACCATCTCTTCTGACACAAAATTGTTAGTGCTTCCACTATCAATAATCACATCATAGAATTTACCCTCACACTTGCATCTAGTGTGAAATAGGCTCCTCCTTTGTTCAGGTTCATTCTCACCACTCAGAGGGACTCTTTTGTTAATCATTATTTCTCCTCTTTCTGCATCTTTAGAATTTGAGGATCTGGCATCTTCATCTACATTTGCCACTCTGACCTGGCCTTCATTCCTCCTATTCATCCTTCCTTGGTGTTGAGGACATTCAAATGCCCTATGGCCTTCTTCTCCATAGTGAAAACATGTTCCACGAAAGCGTACTCTTCCCGAGCCTTGTCCTCTTCCTCTCTGATCTCTATTGTTCTGATCTTGGAAATGATTAGAATTGTTTCCAATTTGATTTTGACTGCTACTGGCCTCATCTTTCTTTTTTAGATCTTCATTTCAGCCTCCATATGATAGTCCACCAGACCATCCACTGCGTCCTCTTCCATTTGGTCTACTCTCAAACTTCTTGTTCATTTTTTCCTCTACTTTTAGGGCAAACTGGTATGCCTCTTCAATACTATTTATTCAAAGTAGATTTAGCTCCTCCTGAATGCTCAACCTTAACCTATTAAGATAATGGGAAACTTTCTCCTTGTCATCTTTTGCATGACCTGTTCTGATGAGGATTTGATAGAACTCCTCTATATACTCTTGAATAGTTCTTCCTACTTGCTTCAAACTTTGCATCTTCTTCAGTAGGTCAAGCTCATAATCAATAGGAATGAACTGCTACTTCAATTTATCCACCATTCGATCCCATCTTGTGATTTTATCTTTCCCTCTTCTATTTCACTCCAATTGAATCTCTTACCACCAGATCTTCACATGACCTTTCAGTCTGGCCTTCACAAATTTGACCCTATCAGGATCCTCAATATCTTCATACTCAAAATATTCTTCACATTCATTGATCCAGTCGATCAACTCCTTTGGGTTAAGATTTCCTAAAAATGTAGGAACCTCAATCTTAGGTCTCTTTGTGATCTTGGAAATGGCCTGAAAAAGTCTTTCTTCCTCCTGGTTCACAACTTTGACTTCTACTTCTTGATCTTCTTCTTCGGCTTCATCCTCGCTTTCGTCTTTGACATTAAGATTCATTTCTATGCGAATCTCCTCTTGCAATGCTCACAATTGTCTCTGGAGTGCTCTAACCTTAGGTGTTACAACACCACCTCTTCTGCCATGCTCCCTTCATGGAGGTATTTTGTGATGCACGTTGAAACCCTAACCATGGTCCTAGTGCAAACTGCCTCATAGTCAGTGATCTGTTTACACAGAAACCCTAACCCACAGTCCTAGTGCAAACTGCTTCACAATCAGTGATCTGTTTACACACTCAGGAACTCTTTCTCTAATACCACTTGATGAAGGGTGCTCCCCTTAATACCACAAACACATTATAGAAACAAAGAAACAACAATAATAGGCAAGAATAGAAAATTGGCTTCTTATTATCTCCACAAATGTGGAATTACAAACTTTCAGAATTACAATATGTAAAGCCACATGGGCATTCCCTTACAATATTCTATAGGACAAAGCCTTGAATCAATACCTAGATCTACTACCCAGAACTATCCCAAACTGCCTAAGACAACACTATAGCCTTGCTTATATAGGCAATTTTCCACCGCTTGGGAAGGTTCTAGAAGTTTTATCCAATAAGGCTGACCAAACTTAGAATTACTTTATTTTTTATTTTATTACATCAAAGTTGGCTCAAAATAGCTTTTGAAACCCAAAAAGAAATTTTGAAGGAAAATCATTTTTCACCATTTTAGCTGACCCAACTTCCGAAGACCATAAGTCATCACCCGTTGACCCGATTGACTATTATAACCCCATTTCAAAAAGGGCACGAGGAGCTCTACACCACCTAAATCAAGCAAGCTTCATTCAACCAAAAATTCAACCTCATCTGGGGCCTCTAAAGCCTTCAAAATTGAGTTAAAAGTTTCTGTACCCTGTTTCCAAAACTGAAAAGTTTCAATATCTTCAAAACTAGACTTGATCTAGCAATGAAACTTTACATGCAGGTTGATATGACTAAGATGAACCTCCAACTATAAAATTAGAACATTCCAAGATCGTATGACCAACTTACTAAAAATAGAAAGTTTCCAAAAATAGTAGCTCTACACAAGATAGCCCTTATTGAAAAGAAACCACAAATATTTTTGGGTGATGCAAGATTGCTCTTACACCCAGGATGCTCTTGCATCAAAATGTAGCATTATAAGTTTTATATCTAAGACTAGACCAACTACTTTTCATGGCTATTATTACAGTTACAACAAATATGGTCATAGAGCTAATGAGTGCAAGATACAAGTGAACAATCAAAGGTGATATGTCAACTGATAGAGTCCCTATAAGAATGAGAACTAGTGGAATGTTGGATGTTGCATTTTTCATAACTATGATCACATGGTGATAAATTATAGATTGATGACCAATAGAGGAAATGTGGGACCTTGGAGATCAAATGGAATTGCATGTTATCACTATCATAAATATGACATGTTGTAAGGTTTTGTAGAGAAAAGAACAATAAAGTGAATCAAAAAGTTAATTAGACTAATAAGAAAAAGGGAAAGTAGATCATGAATTTTGAAGGGACTAGAAGATAGATGAATCAAGTCTAGATGAAAAGGAGTGTTGAGAAATCATCTAAAGGATCCTCATCTCCATTAAGTGTGGAGAATTTATCATCAAACTAATTAGTCATCTTTGACTTATGGAAAGAAAACACTGTTCAATCCATTGAAGACCCCATAGATGCATGTGCATTGAGTTTTATTTGCATATTTAGATGCATATGGTTGTTTTGAAGTGTTGTATAATTTTTTGGTAAAATTCATGAAGATTTGGTTGATTGCTAACAAGATTTGTGGAGACATGTTATTTTTTTTTCAACTAGTGATGCATTTAATGCTTGAGTGTGGTAGAAGCTAAGAAGGTGATTTTAGGTCTTATTTCACACCTAAAAATTAAAGATCTTAATCTGAGAGTGAAATAAGAAAAGTAAGAGAAGATTGACAATGATTTAAGTGACTACAAATAGTGTTGAGGTGATTTAGGTCAATAAAATTGTGAGGGTTTTCATAAGTCATCATGTGGTAAATTAAAAGGTCTTGATTGGATCTCTATGATTAAAATCTATTATTTTCAAAATGGATACTCCCATTATTGTTGAGATCATAGAGAAACCAAGGCCGATGTTCAAGATACATCCTGATAAATTAATGGAGAATGAACCATAAGGTGTCCTATCCAATGTGATCTATGGTGTAATGAATATGAAGGATGTTAGATCCTATATTCAATGTAATATCAAGGACCTAAGAGAAACCTATATACAAACACTTAACAAAGATTTATGAAAGGATTTATTACTGAAGGATGAATATAAAGAGATTGCAACTAAAGGTTTTTAGAATATCATTTACTTTCCTTTAGACCTTGAAGAAGAATAGATTAGCTATGTGTTGAGTAGGGTGCATGAAAAGTTTATGTGGCTGGATAGACCTTACAAGATTACAAAATAAGTCATTCATGTTGTAATATGATTCTATGCTATTGGAGAGATGCTGCAATTGAGATCTATTCCACAAGATGTGGTCGTAGAACTGACAAAATCTAAATGGGATAAGTGAGAAATGACCTTTAATGATATTGAAAATGTAGCAGTGAGGTTTTCTTCCATGGTGGTTGGATATAAAGTATTCTATTAAATAAAAATAAACAATGTTCCTATTGCAGCAATTCTTAGTTCATACAATATGGTAAAGGATAATCTAGAGTATGATTTGCATGCTGCTATGAGAGACCAGCTCTTTCTAAACATGGAGAAGATAAAGAAAGACAAAAGGAAAGTGTTAGAATACAACTAAATCCTTGTAGGATTTTTTTTCTATTTCCAAAATATCTTTCCTTGTGTTGGACCAGTTAATTGGGTAGATGGTACACTGGTAGTAGTTGAAATGGGGAACTATGCTAGGATGCTTGAAAATTAGTTTTCAAAGAAAGTATGGGGATACTTTATGGATTTTAAAAAGGGAATACATTAGAGAGAAATGATTCCACCTCATTTTGATGAGAAGTGAAAATATGATATATATTTTATGTTTGATATACATACATGCCAAATGGAGGCACTAGTACCCATAATTTCTTGTGAGATTCCAATGGGTTATGAACTAGATGCTGACATAGTCCTTTCCTATGCCAATGAATTATTGAGAAAACTCATTAATCCTACTGAAAAAGAGGTCTGGTACTTACATAGAGAAATATATAGAATTGGTGAACACACTTAATACTATAGCCATTGAAAATAAAGTAATAAAAGAGGTGGAGAAATTCTTTTTGTAAAAAGGCTTCACTAAGGAAGCTATTGATAAAGAAAGAGAAAAACATGAAGTTGATAAAGTTGGCACCTTAGCTACTAGTACTATAGAGGAAGATGTAGAAGTAGTTTCTTCTACAACTAGTAGAGCCTTCACAAGTAGACAAACAAGAGGTTCAACCACAAAATTAAAGAAGGAGAAACCATCTCCTACAAGAAAGACTTATGTGAAGAGAATAGTAAAGAAGACACAACCTGAGTGAACAAAGTAAAAAGAGGCTATTGCCACAATGATTGGTGGTAAAAGGCAGAAGGAGAAATCAAAAGGATACAAGGATGTCTAAGAGGAAGAAAAAGGAAAAAAGTTTGAACAACAACAAAGAGAGCTTAAGGCACAAGGTAAGAATTCAAAATTGGTTGGTGCCCCTACCACTAAAACTATTAAGCCTGATCTTAGTAAGTTTATCCCTATTGATAAAACTGTTAGTGAAGTTAAGAAGTGGGCTACATAATTTCTTGTGTTAACAAGTATTATGATAATTTTAGTGAATAAGATCAAAGAAAACTTAAACATTTTGTTGTAGGAAGTATGCATAACTTTAGTCAGGTCCTTATGCCATTGCAAGGACAAATTCATAGATCCCTATACATAAAAAATTGAAGGTAGATGGAAGGGACAATTTAAGAAATATAAAGAACTGATTGAATATGACTTAATGCATCTAAATACTGAGATAACAGAAGAGGAGATAAAGGAAATATTAGAAAAATATAGACCTACATTTAAGACAAAAATAAAGAGTTACACGAATACTGATTGGTGACTCTCAATCACTGCAAGATGAAATAGAAAACATTCTAAAGTAGAACTTCGGTTTATTAGAGGGAAAGAAGGATGAAGTGGAAAAAGAGAAGAGTGCAAGGAAGAAGATGTTATTTTCCTTATATATGATGAGTGGACAATTAATGTGTGAAGGTTACACTTGATAACACTCTTCTAGTTGAGCTCAAGGAAACTATGGACACTATAGGTGATGTTATGGTCATGGAGATTCATTAGGAACAAAAGAATACAATAGAGGAACCGATGGAAGCCCAAAATGATACACAAGAGAAACTGGAGAAAGAGATAGAGGATAGTGGATCCAGTCAAGATTTGACAAAAGATAAATTAGTTGAGAAGCAATAGGAAAAAGTAACAATGAAGACAACAAGTGAAAATAAAGATAAGAAAATAATGTAGACAAGAAGAAGACAACAGTCATGGAGATTGAAAAGGTAACCACTTCCCATTTTATGTCTTATAATATTGGAATGGATGAAGAAATTCCTGTAGTTGAAGGAAAAATTGAATTAAGTTCCATGAGCCTAAAAGAAATGATGGATATTGAAAATGTAATCAAGTCAAAGGATAAGAAAGAGAAAATGAAGCAAGAGGCACAAATAAATATAAATTCTAGAGATAGTTTGTTTGACTTAGTGTCTGGTGTATATTTTGATGAGAGGGTTACTCAAATTGAAAAGTTGGGCCAGTTGGTTATAGAAAGCACTGAGCAACTAAAAATTTTAGAGGATGCAACTAATTTCAAATAAAATAATGATTACGAGAAGAAGAGAACTAGGGAATTAGTTCAGTTTATTGCATGTGAAAAGGTAAAATTGATAAATATAGTAAGCAAAGAAAACTAAGATTTCATTGAAGGAGGTAAAATTTTCACCTCTGCGTCATATTTTTTACAAGTTTTTAAATATGTTGGTAGGAAGATATGTGAATCTCAATAGCATCTAAGGTTATTAAATATAAATTTTGTTCCTATTAATGGTTTGGTAACCAATTATGGAGCACAAGTTAGTATAGTAAATCATAAGCTTAAGGCTTACAAGGATGAACAAGAAAAGAGGATAACTGACTTGTTGGAGTTGTAGAGTTATTGAAAGAGGTAAAATAAGTTTTATCTACCCTATTTATGTGCACAATAGATGGATTGGAAGAGCTTGGCCATTAGATGCATTGAAAAATCTATTAGGAATGGGAACACTAAGAGGGCAGGGGGGGGTGAATCAGTGTTCACTATATTTAATCTTTTTACTTTACTCTTGAGACTTAACTTGATTGCTTAAGTACTAAAATAAACTTTAATGTAAACAAGATAAACAATCACAACACATAACACCAATAAGGTTATGAGGAAACCCAAATAGGTAAACACCCCTGTGGGAATTGACACCCACTAAGAACTGTACTAGTGTCTTATGATCCTTGTTAGAAGATTTGCAACCCTGTTAGGAGTTGTTATTTACAATGCTTTTAGTAGAGTGACCTAGTCAAGGGTCAAACCCTATTAGGATTCTTTTACAATAAACTTGTTAGGGTTGGGGACAGACTATCCTAGAGGTTATTGCTCAAGTGGTGAAGGCTACAACCTTTTGATCTCAGATACACACTATATCTACTGGATGAGTTGGTGTTGTGACACTGCTTGTCAGATCAGTTTCTTTGATGCATTGATGCTTCAAACTCTTGTGAAGCTCTAATACATTCTTTTTTTTCTTCACATACTTCTTCTCTACTTATCTTATCTCTATATCCACTTCCATGCTTTATTACAAATGCACATTTCATATTTATATGCGCTTACAAAACAATTAACTAGGTTAGCCCTTTAATCGAATACATACAATGCTTCCAAGTGAATTGGCTCAAGTGTGTTTACAAATAAAGATTTTTATTTTCCTATGACCTAATTACAATAGGCACATAGCCTTTACAAAACAATATTATAACCGCTAATCAAAATAGTAATAGTTGGTTGCATACTCTGTTCTGTTCTAGTGTTCATTGGTTGTCCCTCTTCAACTATCTGTATCTTCATCATAATATCTTATCTGATCATGTGCTCTTAGAATTAGCATGAATACACAGTTACCATCTTAACTTCAGGGGCACATAACTTGGTCATACGCATGTGCATTGATCCTTTGATCTACTGGTGTTCTGCCAATTGTCCAGTCTTCTATACTTAGCCATATTCTAATCTTATGGTAATGTACGTTGACTCCAAAACACTATATGACTTTTTTTCCATAATGACAACACTATATCTAGTCATATACAATAGTATAGTAAACTTTCCAACAATCTCCCCCTTTGGCATTAATGGCAACAAAGGAATATGGTGAAGTTACTAACTGTACCCTTATACAAAATTCTTTCTAACTTAAATATCTCTCTTTATACTCTATATTATACTTCTTCTATACATCATATATGATACTCCATATTCTATATACAGTACTCCCCATTTGACATTAATGAAAAAGGTGCTTCAAAAAGGTGTATCTACAAGTACTTACAAAGAAAGTACATTCAGATATGCAATCTGCAAGTTCTGGATCTCTTGTTTCCAAAATGAAATCAATGCATTAACATTTTGTAGATGGGCACATAAGGCATATGTCAGTTTCTCCATTTTCTCCAAGTATGTGCTTAGACCTTAATCATATGTCACCATAGTGGCATTGATCTCCTTGATGTTCTGATTAAGTACATCTGGAGAGGGCGCAAGAGAATTCTTGAGCTATTTTTTCCTTGCCCTTATCTTAGACATCTCTTTCTCAGCCTTGTCTATCTTATCCACTTGTCCCCAATATACATTATTACATATGTTAATGTCTGAAGTGGGATCTTCTACTAATATTTTGACTTGATCTATCATGGCCTCTACCTCCTAGATTTTCTTGTAAAGATCTGCATTTAATTTATCTTGGTTCATGTAGTATGCAATGATCTTCCTTCCCTTGGCTATGAACTCCTTCAAGGATGATTGACCTACCTTTAATGAACCGAGGTCAAGTTCAAAATTTCTAACTAGTTCTCTTAATCTTTTCCTCGTATATTTTCCTTATGCAACTTGCGATGTAGATTCTTCCAAGCTAGAAAAGTTTGTTTGAAAGTTTGTCAGTATGGTACTTACATCATCAACTGAATGAACCTTTTGAACCTTATTTTCTACTGGAAATAGATTTTTTAGAATGTTTATGGACTCAACAAATAGAGGATTCCTCATCACTTTCTTCTCTTTTTCTTTCTCCATGGCTAGGACACTAATCTTTATCAGGTCTTCTTCTCCCCAAGAGTCTAAGTTTGAGGTGTCTAGTGTCAAACTTATCAACAATGCTGTTGATGGTAAGGGTGTGATAGGAATGTTGTCTATCACTTCTTATTTTATCTTTAGAGGTACTTCAATAGATGGCTCATTTTTTGGTTCAGTTCCTTTTACCTCTTCTTCTCCTTTCTCTTCTTCTTCTTTCTCCTCTTCTATTGTTTCTTCCTCTTTTTCTATCTCCTTCTCTTCTTCTTCACCTGTTAGATCTTCTATTAGTACTTCTTCTTGTAGCTTGGGTGAATTTTCACCACATAGAATTTCAACCTCATGTGTGCTCACAAAAGCTTCCTCAAACTAATCCAAGTCTTTATATGATGATGCCATTTATATCTCCACATTATAAATAGAATAGTGTCATATTTTTGTGTCTCAGTCATGGATGTAGACTTCACTACCTCTGTAGGTGTTACCACTATAGGTGTTGAATCCCGAGGACCTATCATTGGTATATTGGTGGTATCTATTTCTTTGTCTTGTTAGAAATAGGGAATACTGAGAGGGGGGGTGAATCAGTATTCTAAAAACTTTATCTTTTGCCCAAATATGGATATAATAGATTTTCTTCACACATGCATAACATAAGAAACTAAATAACATGCATAGCAATAACATCAAAGAACTCATAACACATTCTTTATTCTCAAGGAAACCTTGGCCAAGGGAAAACCCTGGTGGGGATGGTACCCACAAAGATCCACTAATCAAAAGTATCTTGTTGGGGATATTGACCCTGTTAGGAGTCTATTACAAGCATATAGTGTATCAGTCCTGATTAACAGACTATAGGCCTTGTTAGAAGCCTCAAACCTATTAGGAGTTGTCAATACAAAATCAGATTACTAGATGAGCCCACTACCCAAACAAGTAATATACAATGTATACAAAATAGGTCAAGGTACATAACCTTATTCTTCTTGTATCAATATTACTTTTCTGCTCTTATCTTTGCATCATCACTATTACATTCACTTCACAATTACATTTATTACATCACTTTTTCTTCGCTTTTTTTCTTTACAATTATAATTGCATATATATACAAGCTATTAAGGCTAATAAATTTACATGGTCAGCTTCCATATATCATTATCTAAGATTTACATCTAGGATTTCATCCCTTTATATTGTTAAGTCATTATTTTGATAAACAAAATAATCTCTTAACTCTTTACCAATTCTGCCTTCATATTCTATCTTGTTGGCTTCACACTATCTTCAGTAGAACTATCATAACTAATTTTGTACATTTCGTACTGACTTGTGCTCTAAGATGGGTCATCATTAGCCATCATAGAGTCTATGTTCAAGTGTGCAAGCATTGAACTCACTCCAGTCAATGTCGCAAACAAAAATTGTGTCTTGGTACACTGTGAAAACACTATCTCACACTTAGACAAATTTGTGATACGCTTTGCTATACTTGCTCTCTGACTTGTGCAATCTTCATGAGGATCATATGTTTCCATAATGACAGCATCTATGTACTCACTTCAGCCAAATTTCCAACAATCTCCCCCTTCATCATTGGTGGCAACATATGAGAAAATTGGCTAAGTGTACAATAACAAAATTTCAAAATTGTCTCAAAATTGGCCATAGTATAAGATATATACTATCCTTATATCTCCTCAAAAGTAATTCTTATATACTACAATACTCCTCCTAAGAGTATAGATAATACTATCCATCTTCTACTCTGTATAATTCTCAATTTTCTATATATCTCTCCCCCTTTGACAACAATGATAAAATAAAGCAGGGAGGCTAACAAAATTGTAACACAAAAGATTATACCTTAAATGTCTTATTACAAAGCTGGTAGGCTTGCGACACAATCTACAAAATCAACTTTTATAGCTTCTAACTCCTTTTCCCATGACTTCTTGATGGAATCTGCCACATTGAGTAGTGTGCTCAGTCCATAAGCTGCAATTTGACATGCTTGGAGGATCTCAAAGTTAAATTTTTGAAATGATATCCTAGTTGTTGACATTCTTCCAGCTACTCTTTAATAACACTTATCTTCATGGAAGTATGTTCTCTCAAAAGAGTGAGTCTCCTCATTTTTTTGGTCCTCTTATCTTGCAAAATTATTATTTCATCATACAGCTTCTAAACTTTCTTCTCAACATGACTAATCTTCACATTAGGATTAGAAAGAAGGTTTGATTCATTCTGAATCTCTACTTCCTTCAACTTGATCTGCTTGTCTTCTTTTGTTGCCAAAATCTCTAGTGTTGTACACTATATGTAATCTGATTCAATATCTAGTGTCCAATCTTCTTGGAGGCATCCTTAAAGATAAGAGAAATACCCTCTATAACAAACCCTACACCAACCACACTATGACAATCTCCAAGTTGTATACAAGTCAAATTGCAATCTGCAACCTTGCACAAACAACTAGGGAAAGATTCCACAAGTCTAGTACCATAGTTCTACAAATAAGATCATACGATCTCTTTTCCAACAAGATTAATTTTGTAGGACCAGCCCTCACAAGATCAATCTTCACTACACAAGACCAACTCAGCTCTGATACCACCTGATGTAGACCAAGGTAGGGAGGATCCAATTAAGGATAGTCCAAACCTTGCAACTTTAGAATAAAATAGCAGATAACTCAACATAACAAATTTTTTCAACTCAATTTTCATTAACATGCCTTGTTGTAAGGCCTTCTCGGTTAGGTCCAATAACAATAAGAAGTAATTGTGCAAGATCAACAAGATCCAATACAACTCTAGCTAGTTCAACTCTGAAAACTATCAGCAATTGATGAAAACCCTATGGCATATCTAAACTTGAGCTTGCAAGCCTCCAAGAAATCTCCTTGTCTCCAAGCCTCAACTCCTAGCTCTGTTATTACAAACTATCAGAAATAATCTGATCTACAAGATCATGCAAGATCTTTTCCACAACTTCACCAATGTCTAACTTCCCAGACTTCTATATCTGACACTCTAGATCTAGTACCCTCTAAGTCCTACTAAACAACTACCCCAAATATCCCTTAAATTACATACAATGTACAACACTAGAGATTTTGGTAGTAGAATAAGACAAGCAGATCAAGCTGAAGGAAGCAAAGATTCAGAATGAATCAAACGTTATTTCTAATGCTAATGTGAAGATTAGTCATGTTGAGAAGAAAGTTTAGAAGCTGTATGATGAAATAAGAATTTTGTAAGATGAGAGGAACAAAAAAATGAGGAGACTCACTCTTCTGAGAGAACATACTTCCATCAAGATAAGTGTTATTAAAGAGAAGCTGGAAGAATGTTTTACAGCTAGGATATCATTTTAGAAATTTAACTTTGAGACCCTCCAAGCATGTCAAATTGTAGCTTATGGACTGAGCACACTACTCAATGTGGTAGATTCCATCAAGAAGTCATGGGAAAAGGAGTTAGAAGCTATAAAAGTTGATTTTGCAGATTGTGTTGCAAGCCTACCGGCTTTGCAATAAGACATTTAAGGTATAATCTTTTGTGTTACAATTTTGTTAGCCTCCCTACTTTATTTTGTCATTGTTGTCAAAGGGGGAGAGATATATAGAAAATTGAGAATTATACAGAGTAGAAGATTGATAGTATTATATGTACTCTTAGGGGGAGTATTGCAGTATATAAGAATTATTTTTGAGGAGACATATAAGGATAGTATATATCTTATACTATGGCCAAATTTTGAGACAATTTTGAAATTTTGTTATTGTACACTTAGCCAATTTTCTCATATGTTGCCACCAATGACAAAGGGGGAGATTATTGGCAATTTGGCTGAAGTGATTACATAGATGTTGTCATTGTGGAAACATATGATCCTCATGAAGATCACACAAGTTAGAGAGAAATTATAGCAGAGCGCATCACAAATTTGTCTAAGTGTGAGACAGTGTTTTCACAGTATACCAAGACACAGTTTTTGTTTGCGACATTGATTGGAGAGAGTTCAGTGCTTGCACACTTGAACATAGACTCTATGATGGTTAATGATGACCCATCTTAGAGTGCAAGTTAGTACAACATGTATGGAATTAGTTATGACAATTTTACCAAAGACAGTGTGAAGCCGACAGGACAGAATATGAAGGCAGAATTGGTAAAGAGTTAAGAGATTATTTTGTTTATCAAAATAATGACTTAACAATATAAAGGGATGAAATCCTAGATGTTAACTCTTAGATAATGATATATGGAAGCTGACCATGTAAATTTATTATCCTTAATAACTTGTATATATATGCAATTGTAATTGTAAAGAAAGAAAGCGAAGAAAAAGTGATGTAATAAATGTAATTGTGAAGTGAATGTAATAGTGATGATGCGAAGATAAGAATAGCAAAGGAATATTGATACAAGAAGAATAAGGTTATGTACCTTGACCTATTTTTTTTACATTGTATATTACTTGTTTGGGCAGTGGGCTCATCTAGTAATCAGATTTTGTATTGACAACTCCTAACATGATACTTTTGATTAGTGGATCTTTGTGGGTACCATCCCCACCAGGGTTTTCCCTTGGCTAGGGTTTCCTCAAGAAAAAATAATGTGTTATGAGTTCTTTGATGTTATTTCTATGCATGTTATTGAGTTTCTTATGTTATGCATGTGTGAAGAAAATATGTTATATCCATATTTGGGCTAAAGATAAAGTTTGTAGAATACTGAGTCACCCCCTCCTCTCAGTATTCCCTCTTTCTAACACTTCAACCTCAATTTTTTTAGGTTCTTCATTCATAGATTGGGTTTTTTCTACTTGTTCAGTTCTATCCAGTTCATCAAGAGCTGAATTGTCAACAATGTTTTCTAAGTTCTAAAATACATTTTCTTTAGTGTCCAAAGTAATCACTGTACCTTCAACATTCATAGATTCTTCTTCAATATTTATAGCAGGTGGAGAGGGAATACCCTCATGTTCTACTTCTTTCTCATGCTCGGCTGCAACTAGAGTCTCTCCAACAATTTCTGCCTTAACTTTGATTATTGCTTGTTCTGTTTCTGTTCTCACTTGCTCATACTGTCCTGCCATGATTTGAATGGTTCTCCTCTTATTCCTCTAAAGAGTGCCAAGGGGCTTCAAAATTTGTTTAAGATGCTCATCATATTTCACAACACATAGTTTATTTACCATATTTTCTCTCATAGTTTTATCTTCTTCTTGTGCTCTCATTTTCCTGTTACCAAGCTTCTTGAATAGGTCATCAGGAATCTTGCCCTAAATAGTATCAAACTTCTTGTTAGCCAGAATCATGTACTTAACAACATAATTTTCAAGATTCAATCTCTTAGAATAGTCATAAAGGTCATAGTACTTATTCATCTTAGTAAAGTCTCCATCTTGTATGATTTCTTCATTCACTCTCTCAATTCTAGGTTTCCATGCTTTCTTCTTTAGAGTAGTGTCATCATCTTCAATTACTGCAATTTTCCTAGGGACTGGTGGGACCAAAACTTTGTGCCTCTTACTAGGTTCTGTAGCACTTTCCTTCACTCTCTTGCTGGGTGTGGAAGAAGAGGATCTATTGGATTTCCTTATTTCTTGTTCTTCCTCAAGGTCCTCAACTTTCACCTTTACTTGTGTAGGTTCATGCTCAACTACACTTGATGACAAGTGAGGTACAGACAAGATTTCTTTCTGCTCAATACTTCTGATTGTTGCTACTATCTTCTTTACAATATCAAACTCATGTTCTATCATGCTAGAATTATTTAATATTTTCTTTATAGTGTTGTCCACTCTCTTCTTAGACTACTTTTCTTCCATTATAGCTTTTGGAAGGTTGAAGTTTTCTTCAAATGTTCCAAATCTCTTGCACTGGGTGTCCAACTTACTCTTAAGTAACCTGCCAACATATCCTTCTATCTCTACCTCAAATATCTCATAGCCAAGAGGGTCTATGAACTCAATTCTAGGTTCCACTACTTCAATATAGGTAAAGTCAGTGTCAACCATGAAACATATATCATTTTTATATTTCTCCACAACAGACTATGGAATCCTTGATCTGCTAGATACCAATCTCTGAAATGTCTTCAATACCAACATAGTACTTTCATTCACATTATCAATAACATGTTTCAAATATACTTTATTGATTCTTTCCATTCCAATCATCTATAATTGTGTAAGGAAATCTTCTTAATAGGTGGAAAAACATATAAGTGATCAAAGAAGAAAATCTAAATTGTGCATACTTTGTCTTCTTAATCTTCTCCAAGTTTTCAAACAATTGAATTCTCTAGATTTCACACATATCTACTGGTACCTTGTCAACACACATCAAATATGCTATATGTACCATACCAGCTACCATATCATCTTCTCTAGAATTTGCACAAAACATAGTGGTTAGGATTTTGCACAAATATCTCACATCATCTTGCTTGATTTTATTGATTACAATTCCTCTACCATTATAGGATGAACCTGTGTTATCAATAACTATTTTCCTCATATTCTTCTCACTTAAGGGAATAGCACCAGATTTAGATAATCCAGTTACATCATGAATCAAATCAGTAGTAATGCCTATTACTCTATCCTCTAGCCAAAATTTCCCATTATGAATTCTGCTCAAAATGATCTTAGTTCATTCTTCATCGTCAAACTCATATTTCAATGAATACCTAACAATCTCATTATCTTTCAAATGTTCATATCCTTGCTTCAAAGACATATCGTGATTGTAAATCTTCTGATACTCATTGGTAAAGTCACTATCACTTAGGGTTTCAATCTTACATCCAAGATAACTTCTTACATTTTCCCAATGCAAAACTCCATCTGGTATGGATGATAGTGCTAACTTAGGATCATCTTCCAAGGGGTCTACTAGTTCTTTCTTCAATCTAGGTGTATTCTTATATTTGACATTATGAATTAAGGATATATCCATGATTGCTTCTAATCTCTTATACCGATCTATCAAGATAAATACCTCAAATTCATGATTTTAGGGCTTCCGCAAATTCAACGCTTCAATCTTTCACCAAATCACTGCAAAATACTTCCAATCAGTACTTTCTACTCTTCCAAACACTTCAATTCACTTTGATAGACAAATAAACTCGATCATAAACTTTTATCACTTGAATCTCACTTAGGTCTGACATCGCATTCAATTCTTTTGCCACTTCTTTCCAAAAAGTTGTTTCTGTTAACCTACAAAACTTAAAACTTCTTGCAATCTCACAAAACATAATATTTTCTTTTGTGCTCTTAACCATAGCATTAGTACATAATAAACTACCTTACATTAATTGTGCAAGACTTAATTCATCATAAATCTACTTCTACACTAATTCTAAGTTCCTAAACTACTACAATTTACATAATTTAAGTGCTTAAAGCTAGGTCAGGTAAGGATTCACTCTTACCACTTGATACTTCACCTTTATGATTACCTTAAATGTTGAATATTTCTCCTTGGTCTGTGCCTTTAACAAAATTTACTTCATCTTCATTACTGCAGCAACCTTTTTGACTATTTCCTATACTTTCATTTCTTCTTGTGTGATTCCTAGGGTTAGGGTTAGGATGATAAGTTCCATTGTTCATTCTAAAAAATCTTACTGTATGTCCAATCTTGTTACATATCTGACAAACAATTCCATTGTTCCCATATCTCGGTCCTTGCTAATTGATCTGTGACCTGCAATTTCTAGCAATGTGTCCAACCTTGTTGCATCTATAACATACTACTCCATTTCTTCTATTCATATCTTCAATAGGTCTCTTATCTACATTGTTAGTATTCCTAAACATTCTACTACCATAATTATTCTCAATAACTTCAGATTTTCTACATTCAATAGCTCTATGTCCAAAACTATGACAATTATAACAATAACCATTAAGAGGTTTAAATTGTTTACCTGTACAATTTCTCTTCATGTGACCAATAGTATTACAACCAAAACATCTACCTTTGAATTATCTTTGCATACCTTTGGGTGATTCTTCTTGCTTCAGTGATTCTTCTTCTTTAGGTGCATCTTCAAATTTGTTGATCTCATCTGACTTCTTTTCATCAATGCTTTTACATACTTTCAGATCTGGTTCTTTTCTTTCATCATTTGTTCTGAATATATTAAATCCAAGTCTAGTCTTATCATAGGATGGTTTCCCAAAAGATACTTGTTCATCGATCTTCTCACTATTTGAACATAACCTTTCAAGTTGTTGTTTGGATTGAGTCAATTAACCTTTCACAATCTTATTGTATTTCTCAAGTTCTGTATGCTACAAATTTACTTTCTCAAATTTAGATGTTACTTTGCCATGTTTAGATCTTAATTCTTCATTTTCAATCTTCAATCTTTCATTCTCAGATCTTAGATTTGCTTCATTTTTGTCATTTCCATCTTTCAAACTTAGTTTTAGTTTTGCTATCTTCAGTTCATGCTTAAGGATCACATTTTCTTTTTTTAAATTGTCATCACAATCTTCAATAAGAACTTTGGATTCCTTTTCAGATTTCAGATCTTCTATCTTGTTTTTCAATTTCTCAATAAGGTTCTTTGCATCATCATATTTCCTTTTCAGAGTGTTTCTTTCATTAGTAAGCATATCAATCTATTCAAGAGCTTCATCAAGATTCTTCTATAGCTGATCCATATCCATAGAGATCTTACTCAAGCTACTAGGCTTTCCTTGAATGATTCTTCTCCAAGTAACTAAGCTCTAATACCAATTGTTAGAAATAGGGAATACTAAGAAGGGGGGGGGGGGTGTGAATCAGTATTCTACAAACTTTATCTTTTGCCCAAATATGGATATAACTGATTTTCTTCACACATGCATAACGTAAGAAACTAAATAACATGCATAGCAATAATATCAAAGAACTCATAACACATTATTTGTTCTCGAGGAAACCCTAGCCAAGGGAAAACCCTGGTGGGGATGGTACCCACAAAGATCCACTAATCAAAAGTATCTTGTTAAGGATATTGACCCTATTAGGAATCTATTACAAGCATATAGTGTATTAGTCCTGATTAAGGGACTATAGGCCTTCTTAGAAGCCTCAACCCTGTTAGGAGTTGTCAACACAAAATCTGATTACTAGATGAGCCCACTGCCCAAACAAGTAATATACAATGTATACAAAATAGGTCAATGTACATAACCTTATTTTTCTTGTATCAATATTCCTTTTCTACTCTTATCTTCACATCATCACTATTACATTCACTTCACAATTACATTTATTATATCACTTTTTCTTCGCTTTTTTTCTTTATAATTACAATTGCATATATATACAAGTTATTAAGGCTAATAAATTTACATGGTTGGCTTCCATATATCATTATCTAAGAGTTAGCATCTAGGATTTCATCCCTTTATATTTTTAAGTCATTATTTTGATAAACAAAATAATCCCTTAACTCTTTACCAATTCTACCTTCATATTCTGTCCTGTCGGCTTCACATTTTCTTTGGTAGAACTATCATAACTAATTCTGTACATGTTGTACTAACTTACAATCTGAGATGGGTCATAATTAGCCATCATAGAGTTTATGTTCAAGTGCACAAGCACTGAACTCACTCCAATCAATGTCGCAAACAAAAACTATGTCTTGGTACACTATGAAAACACTGTCTCACACTTAGACAAATTTGTGATGTGCTCTACTATACTTGCTCTCTGACTTGTGTGATCTTCATTAGGATCATATTTTTCCATAATGACAACATCTATGTACTCACTTCAGCCAAATTGCCAACATGTCTTTCTCATTAGGTGCTTGAGTGATGGGTATAGATGGAGGTTGCATGTGTTTCTCTAAGAATACCTTCTCAAAGGCCTTTTCTATCTCCTTTGTTATAAACTCATAGTCTTTGTTCATAATGTGTAGTGTTGTCATCTTTGTTCTTAGGTTCAGCTTCACTAAATTCAAAAATAGTGTCTTTTCTTCAATATAACATACTAGAAGATTGTTATCTAGTGTTTGTTCCCTGATTCTGAAATCCTCTTCAGTGGCTTGTCTCTTTAAGGTATCCAATCTCTTCCACACCTTATCTGGAATGACTGTCTTTAGTTCAAGAACTATCTTCTTGAATTTTATCATGTGCTTGATCAGCATATCAAGAATCTTAGATTTATCAATTTCATGATATCTTTCATAGAACTTGGCTATCTGATCTAGCCTTCCTTCTTCTACTACTCTGGCCCTTAACATTTGAAGACTAGGTAGGAATCCTACCTCTGGAGGTGGCTGCACATTTTTCACTCTACTTCTTATGGCTCTAGCTGAAGGGTGTCTTGTGGAAGTTTGTTTTCTCCTCTTAGGAATCTTAGGAGATACATCTGTGGACTCAACATCAACTATAATAGTGGGCACAAGACTGATACCATTAATTTTATCCTATTTATCCTTTGAATCATTATTCTTCTCAATCTTGACTTTCTTCATTTTAGGATCATCATTTTTGGCTTCCACTGTGGATGCGCTGTCAATCTCCAATTCTATCTTTTCTTCCCTTGCCTACTGGAAGAATGACACCTATCCTTGAAAGACCTATCATTTCATAAATAAGGTCTCTTGTGATTCTTATTGGTACTTCATCTATCCAGAATAGGTCATCATGAATCTTGCTGAGCAATATCTTGATCCATTCAGACTCATAAAACTTATACGCCGTAGCATATTCAACTAGATGGGATGGTTTTTAGTTGTGTAAACTCATCTAGGAAGGTTTTGTGTGCTCTAATCCTATCACGTCCAACTGGTTCTTTCTTGCAGTAAATGTATGCATAGATGTCTTCAACATGCATGACACCCATAGGGGTTCTTGAGAATGCACCTTCTAGGTCATCTAGGGTAGACTTAAAAGGGTGCCTCTTGAAAACATATCTTTTCTTCTCTTCAAAATCAAATAAAATAGTTGTAGCCATTACTTTTTTATCACTTCAAACCAATTTTCAAGAACTTCTGAATCATCACAACGGATTAGGGCTTTGCAACTAATCAATCACACTCTTTCATTGGTGAATCAAACTTCAATACTTCAAAATCAATTGCTAGGCTTATGTGATCTCCAATCACTCTAATTCAAATGAAATGAATGATTTGCAAGTCTTTGTGTACTTTAAAGTGAAAATTTTTCCATTAATGCTTGCTGTGTAAACTAGAAATTGACTGAGAATTTCCAACTTCTATCTTGTAATTGAATAGGTAGTGTGCTTTTGCAAATAGCATCACATAATCTCCAAAATGTTAAATCCAAAGGACCATACTTTGAGGGTGAGCATATGATGCAGGGGAATTCTAGGGTACTCAATGAATCTACATGGGAGGTGTGTTATTTGGCTAGTGTTACTCAGTTGCAGCCTTGACCGATGGTCTCGGTCATTGAGGGAAACTCAATCATTGAAGGAACTCGATAATCTCTAGTGCTCAGTGAAAGTGTTACTCGATGATGCCTACAGTGCTCGGTTAGCACTAGTGCTCAATGATGCTTGGCATGATCGGTTATTTCACTGGTGGTCGGTAGTTCTAGTTTATCAATTGCAGTTCTATGTGATTTTTTATGCTGACTTGGTGCATTTATTGTTGGTAGTTGTTGTTACTGGCTGACATGTTGAATTAAATGTTTGTAAGGCTATTTGAGAGCTAACTTGTTTTTCATTTCATATTTTTTAGTAGGAGTTAAAGGTTTCATCCAGCTAACTTGTGGCTGATGATTAGTATTTAAGGGATATTTGGGGTAGTTGTTTAGTAGGACTTAGAGGGTAGCAGATCTAGAGTGTCAGATATAGAAGTCTAGGAAGTTAGACATTGGTGAAGTTGTGGAAAAGATCTTGCATGATCTTGTAGATCAGATTATTTCTAATAGTTTGTAATAGTAGAGCTAGGAGTTGAGGCTTGGAGACAAGGAGATTTCTTGGAGGCTTGCGAGCTCAAGTTTAGATATGCCATAGGGTTTTCATTAGTTGTTGATAGTTTTCAGAGGTGAACTAGCTAGATTTGTATTGGATCTTGTTGATCTTGCACAATTACTTCTTATTGTAATTAGACCTAACCGAGAAGGCCTTACAACTAGGCATGTTAATGAAAATTGAGTTGAAAACATTTGTTATGTTGAGTTATCTGCTATGTTGTTCTAAAGCTGGATGGTTTGGACTGCCCTTAATTGGATCCTCCCTACCTTGGTCTACATCAAGTGGTATCAGAGCTGAGTTGGTCTTGTGCAATGAAGATTGATCTTGTGAGGTCTAGTCCTGCAAAATTAATCTTGTTGGCAAAGAGATCGTATGATCTTAGTTGTAGATCTATGGTACTGAACTTGTGGAATCTTTCCCTAGCTATTTGTGCAAGGTTGCAGATTGCAATTTGACTTGTATACAGCTTAGAGATTGTCACAGGGTGGTTGGTGTAGGGTTTGTTATAGAGGGTATTTTTTCTTATCTTTAAGGATGCCTCTGAGAAGATTGGACCCTAGAGTAATTGTAGATCTCTTTGATACTATGGAATCTAGGATTACAGAGAAGGTGAAATCAGATTTCAGATCTGAGATGGAGTTAATGAAGAATGAAATTGTCACCAAGATCATGAGAGTTGTTACTAGTGTACCCTAGAATGTTGGTACTGAAGATGGTTTTGAGGAAGTTTTTGAAGACTTTGAACCTGCTGGATCTTGTGGTGATGACTGAAGGGATAGATCTAGTGAAGACAAAACTACTTGGTTGCCTAGATCTAGAGCTCAGTTAAGTAATAGTTACTGAATGGAAGTTTCTACTTTCTCTGGTACCTTGAAACCCTAGAATTTGATTGATTAGATTGGTGGACTTGAAGATTTCTTTGAGCTAGAAGAAATTGAAGATCCTCTTCAGGTGAGATTGGCACAGACTAAGTTCAAAGGACATGCTTCTCTTTCATGGAAAGAACTACAAAGAGATAGAGAGGATGAAGGTGAAATTAAGATCAATTAGTGGAGGTTGATGGTGACAAAATTGAAAGCTAAGTTCATACCAGTGGACTATGAGCTTGACTTATTTAAGAAGTTAGAGAATCTGAAATAGAGGGATTTTTCTATTGAAGATTATAATGAGGAGTTCTACAAACTTACTATTCAGTCTAGACACCGAGAGCTTGGTAAGGAGAAGGTAGATCGGTATGTGAATGGTTTGAGATTCAATATTCAGGATGAGCTTGATATGCTAAAGATTGATTCTATTGAAGATGCTTATCAGTATGCTCTGAAGGAGAAAGATAAGTCAAAGAGGAAACAACATGGTAACTCCCGAGGGAAGGAGAAGATTGATCACTCAATGAAGGATAAACTGAATGATGCAAAAGATGAATAGAAACTTGTTGAATTGAAGAAGAAGACATGTAGAGTTATCTTTAAGGGTACTTTCTATAAATATGGAGAGGAAGGACACCATTATTTTGAGTGTACAAAAAATATTCTTGGTGACTGATGAACTACTGTGGTGAATGAGAACATTCAAAATGAACCTAAATCAGAGAACTTGCTACTTCTGAAAAATTGCTCAATACAAAGGAGGAACCTTGTCATAGGAGTAACTTGTTTAGGACTTGATGCAAGTCTAGAGGAAAATTTTGTGATGTAATTTTTGATAGTGTAGTACTGATAACCTTGTTGCCGAGGACATGGTTTAGAAACTTGGGTTGAATAGAATGAAGCGTCATTGTCCTTATAGGATTGGCTAGTTGCAAGATTTTCATGCTCTAGAAGTAAGAGAACAATGCTTTATTGATGTTCAGATTGGCCAGTATAAGGATCTTGTGTTATGTGATATTGTGAAGATTAATAGTTGTGATATATTGCTCGGTAGACCTTGGAAATATGATTATAGAGCTATATATGATGTGTCAAAAATGTTTTTACTATTGAGAAGAATGATAGGAAGTTTTCCCTGATGCCTTTGCTGGATACAACACTTGGTAGGAGAAGCCTAAGTATTGGTATCTGAGTTGAGTTGGTGGATCCTGAAGGTATGGTTGATCAGTGTGAAGGATAGACATGTGTGTTGTCAAGGAAAGACTTGAAGAGACAAAGAAAGCTGAAGTGGATGAGTATGCAAATTGAAAAGGTGGAGGACTTGTATGTGAAGAACCAGTTTAGGGTTTATGTACTGAATCCTGAAAGATGTTCTTCTCAGATATGAACATCTTTTCAAACCTAGGGTGTCTTATACAGGGGCATTCTAGGGTACTTGGTGAATCTTCATGGGTGGTGTGTTGTTTGGCCAGTATTACTCGGCTGCAGCAATGACCGATAGTCTTGATCATTGAAGGAATCTTGGTCGCTAAAGGAATTCGGTAGTCTCTGGTGCTCGGTGAAAGTGTTACTTGGTGATTCCTATGGTTCTCAATTGACACTAGTGCTCAGTGATGCTTAGCATGATCAGTTATTTCACTAGTGCTCGGTAGTTCTAGTTTATCGATTGGAGTTCTGTGTGATTTGTTCGGCTGACTTGGTGTATTTATTGTTGGTCATTGTTGTTACTGGCTAACATGTTGAATTAAATGATTGTAAGGCTATTTGAGAGCTGACTTGTTTTGCATTTAATATTTGTTAGGAGGATTTAATGGTTTCATCCAACCAACTTATGGCTAATGATTAGTATTTAAGGGATGTGTGGGGTAGTTGTTTAGCAGGACTTAGAGGGTAGCAGATCTGGAGTGTCAGATACAGAAGTCTGGGAAGTTAGACATTGTGAAGTTGTGGAAAATATCTTGCATGATCTTGTAGATCAGATTATTTTTGATAGTTTTTAGTAGTAGAGCTAGGAGTTGAGGCTTGGAGACAAGGAGATTTCTTGGAGGCTTGCGAGCTCAAGTTTAGATCTACCTTAGGGTTTTCATCAGTCGTTGATAGTTTTCAAAGCTGAACTAGCTAGAGTTGTATTGGATCTTGTTGATCTTGCATAGCTACTTCTGATTGTAATTGGACCTAACTAGGAAGACCTTACAATCAGGCATGTTAATGAAAATTGAGTTGAAAACATTTGTTGTGTTGAGTTATCTATTCTATTTTTCTCAACCTGCAAGGTTTGGACTGTCCTTAATTGGATCCTCCCTGCCTTGGTATGTGTTAGTATACCATCTGCACAGGGGTCTAGAGCTAAATTATCTCCCCCTATGACCCTGAGGATCATTCATCTAGATGGAGAGGGTGCATCCACTATGGATACATCCAATACATACTCATCAACCTTATCCTTCTTTTTCTCTAACCAAATCAAGCTCGCATCTTCTAAAGATTTCACAAACTTGACTTCTCCTTCGATATCTAATATTGATTCTTCTATATTTTTAGGGCTTTCCTGACTTTGTGTTCTTGATCTAAAAAACTTTGAGATGTGTCCAACATTGTTACAAGAGTGACAAATAATTGGAGGCCTTAAATTCCTCAGTGCATTGATATGGGTTACCATTTTACATTATCTAGATGAGTGACCATTATAATTACATATCTGACATGTAATACTCAGAAATTCTTGCATTTGGTTGATTCTGATTTGTCTGATTATGTCGAGTCTTGTTATTCTAGTTTGCTCTACAATTCATAGCTCTATGACCAAATTTATTGCATGAATAACAATAACCATTGAAAGGTCTTACTTCTTTACAAATCCTTGCTATATGTCCATGCTTGTTACATGCATAAAAAGTTCAGTCTACTAGCTTGCACTCGTCCTTAGATGCTTCAGTATTGTCTTTAGTCTGATTTTCAGTCTTCTTAGCATCTGTGGTGTCTTTTGGTGCTTTCATTCTTGTTCGCATGATATCAATCTAATTTTATGCTTCATTGAGTCCAATGCCACTAGTATCTCCTTTAATATTTTGAGCATATAACTGAGATTCTATCAGATTCTTGCTTGCATATAATTTATCAATGTGATTCTTTGGTTCAATAAATTCAGATTCTAACTTTTCTTTGATGTTTCTTAGCTCCAAGATTTCCATGTTTGCTTGCCTTAATTCTTCATTCAGTTGAAGGTTCTCTTTGATTTTTTCATCGTAAAATTATTGATTGTTAGTTATCTTTTCATCCAACTCTTCAATCTGATCTTGTAAAGATGTGTTCTCCTCATTCAGATTTTTAACCTTTTTTCCCAAATCATTGTTTGTACAATCTTTCAAATGTTGTCTCAGTTTCTTAATGAATACTTGTACACTACTAACTTTCAATTTTAGTTCTTCAACTTCTTTATCAGATCTATCAAGGTCTTCAAGAGCTACGAAAAGGTTCTTCTTTAGATGTTTTTCTTCTTCTGAACCCATTGATCTCCTCTAGTGGTTAAACTTCTGTATACATGACCACAACTCTGATACCAATTGTTAGGAATGGGAACACTAAGAGGGGGGGGGGGTGAATCCATGTTCACTATATTTAAGCTTTTTACTTTACTCTTGAGACTTAACTTGATTGCTTAAGTATTGAAATAAAATTCAATGTAAACAAGATAAACAATCACAACACATAACACCAATATGGTTACGGGGAAACCCAAATAGGTAAAAACCCCAATGGGAATTGACACCCACTAATAATTGTACTAGTGTCTTATGATCCTTGTTAAAAGATCTGCAACCCTATTAGGATTTATTCTTTACAATGCTTTTACTACATTGACCTGGTCAAGGGTCGGACCCTGTTAGGAGTCTTTTAAAATCACTCTATTAGGGGTGGGGACACAGTGTCCTAGAGCTCACTACTCAAGTGGTGAAGGCTACAACCTTCAGATCTTAGATACACACTATATCTACTAGATGAACTAGTGTTGTGACACTGCTTGTCAGATTAGTTCCTTTGATGTGCTAATGCTTCAACCTCTTGTGAAGCTCTAATACATTCTAATTGTTCTTTGCATACTTCTTCTCTACTTATCTTTGTTGGAAATTTGGTTGAATTAGATATCTAGATGTTTTCATTATAGCAACATATGATCTACATGAAGACAACATATGATAGAGAGCAAGTATGACAGAGTGCAGAGCAAAATTGTCTAAGTGTAAGCAACATTTTCCTAGTGTAACTAGAGATAGTTTTGATTGGTGACATTGATAGAAGTAAGTTCAATGCTTGCATATTTAAAATGGATACTATGATGAATATTGAAGACTCACCTAAGAGTGCAAGTCTGTACGGTATGTACGAAAGAAGTTATTGTAGTATTGCCACAGATAGGGTTAAAGCCGATAGGACATAATAGAAGATAGAATTGGTAAACAGTTAAGGGATTATTTTGTTTATCAAAATAATGTCTTAATCATATGAAGGGATGACATCCTAGATGTTAACCCCTTGGGCAGCGCATACTAAAATGTATTTTGTAAAGTGCTTTATGTTTAGTAAGGCCGACTGTAAAAGTTATTATTCCTAATAACTTGTATAAATGTAAGAGATATCTAATGTGAAGAAAAGAGAAGTAAGAAGTGTAATTGATGTATGTGAAAAGCTATTGATGCAAAGTTGTGAAATTCAAGTAAGCAGTATAGGTTATGTACCTTGCCCTATTTTTAATCAGGAATTATTGTAAATTACATGTTTGGGCAGTGGGCTCTATTAGGAATTGTCCCAAGAAATAACTGAGGGGGGAAAATTAGTTATCTACTAGTTTCAATTATGTATCCAACTAAGTATACTTAAACATAAAGCATAAACACAAAGAAAGAACACTTGAGCACAACATGAATATTTTGGTTATGGAGAAACCCAAATAGCTAAAAACCCCAGTGGGAATTGACACCCACTAATAATCTACACTAGTGTATGATGATCCTTGTTAGAAGATCTTTAACCCTGTTAGGAGTTGTCTTTACAATGCATCTAGTACAGTGACCTAGTCAAGGGTCAAACCCTGTTAGGATTCTTTTATAATTAACCCTGTTAGGGGTGATGATGCACTATCTGAGAGCACACTAATCAAATGAGTGAAGGCTGCAACCTTCTAAATAACAGATACACACTATATCTAGATCTTGGTGAACTTCACTTTGACCTACTGTCTAGATTAGTTCCAATGTATAGAACAAAAAATTTACTTGGTCACATAGACCTTTTGTTGATGTCTCAAAACTTCACACACTCTGCTCCGCTCTTCATAATCAACTCTAAACCATACCATAGCAATACAAAATGACTGCCTACAAATATCTTTCCACTAAATGATATAATCAATTCAGCCTATTAGAACCACCTTGAAATCATATTAGAGAAACCATAACATACTCCAATAATAATTATGTCATCTCTACTAAGCACGCAACACATTCTGAGACCTATCCATATTAATGTATGGAGATGCACACTCAACACTATCGGCTCTACCAAAGTAACTAAAACTTTCTCCTCAAGCTGAATTACATCATGTGCTCTTAACTAAACATTACTAACTCTTCTCCAAACACTAATCCAAGGGCATACACTAAAATTATAGGCGCAACTCCTTAACCAATATAATCTATGTCGATTCTTCTGAATAAACATAGGAAATTGCTACTGGTGAATAGCGACTGCATAACTTTACTTCTACTGATCACCAGACTCTGTGTCCCTGAATGTAACATCACTAACATGTCTTTATCACATATCTAAATGCACAAGGCTCCATGATATATGTACAAATAATGATTCATAGAACACTACCTATAACTCTGTCAAGAACACTGCTGACACAAGCTACTATATAACTGTCTATACTAATAGTTAACCTCTGCGTCCATGATATCATGTAGATAACATATCCATGTTGTATATACTAGAATCTTACTACATAAGTCTTTCATGTATGCTACTTACCATATGTTGTCATCAATGACAAACATACAGTTAGCACTGGCTTGCTGGCCAATCTCCAACAATCTCCACCTTTGGCATTGATGGCAACATATGGTATGAAAAACTCCACCAATCCAAATGAACATTTCTTTTATAAAATTTTTCATTTCCTCATCAAAACTCCCCCAAAGATGAATCCTCCATCTCCTGTAATATTCTTCAACATTATCCATTTCCTCAATGAACTCCTTCCATAACTGAATGCTACTCCTCCTTAGTATATTACTCCTTTTACTTCTATTTTTCATGACTATATATTACTCCCCCTTTGACATTAATGGAAAATGGCACCAATTAGTTTAAAAATTGTTACTACTCATTAAGTAGAGTAGTCAACCATCCATCAATCCTTGAGGATTGATGCTCTTTCTTCTTTCTTCTAAGTAGAATTAGGGAATGGAATTACTCTCAACTTCTCCCTGAGATACTCAAGTATCCTTCGGCAAGGGCTTTGTGAATATGTTTGCTAACTAATCTTTAGTACTCACATAGTCCACCTTGACTTCTTTCTCTACCACTTTCTCTCCTAGGAAGTGATACTTGATCTCAATGTGTTTTGTCTTTGCATGCATCACAAGGTTCTTTGACATGTTGATAGGCTCTACTACAAATCTTCCAACTATGCCAACTGCATTGGAAATATCTGGTCTAGTTTGAGTAAGATAAATGAGTTTTCCAATCATAGACTTCTACAATGTTATATCTACTATAGGTGAGTCATCTTCTTTTGTAAGCTTGCATCCAGTTATCATAGGTGTCCCTACTGGCTTGCAATCATCCATCTTGAATTTATTTAATATCTCTTTCACATAATTGGACTGATTAATGAAAATACCTTTCTTTGTTTGATGCACATTCAATCTCAAAATGTATTTGATACGTCCATTCATGCTCATTTCAAATTCATTTTGCATCTCCTTAGAAAATTCAACACTAAGTTTGTCATTACCTCCAAAGATAATGTCATCAATAAATATAGCTACAAGTAGTAAACCTTCAGATGTCTCTCTTATGAATAGATTACAATCTGTTGCTCCTTTCTTGAATCCAATATTTGTTAGATATCCATCCAGTGTTTCATACCATGCTCTAGGTACTTGCTTAAGTCCATAGAGGGCCTTCTTTAATCTACATACTATATCAGGTCTGTCTGATAAGGTGAATCCTTTTGGCTACTCAATGTATACTTCTTTCAATTCTCCATTCAAGAACGCTGACTTGACATCCATCTGATAGACTTTGAATTTTTTGAATGTTGCATATGCTAGAAATAAATTAGTAGCTTCTAATTTGCTCATTGGTGCAAATGTGTCTGAATAATCAATACCTTCTCTTTGCACATATCCCTTACATGCTAACCTTGATTTATTTCTTACTATTGTACCATCTTCATTCATCTTGTTTCCGAATATCCATTTTATTCCAATCACATTCTTATCACTAAGTCTTGGGACTAGTTCTGATGAAGGGCCACACCACCCTTACCAACTCATAACCAAAAACATAACAACATGGAGACAAAGAGAAGACAAAATACTTTACAAATCATATATTAATACTTGAAAATCATTACAACTTGAGAGATCTTACAACACAAGAAGTTTGCAATGAGAGAACTTGAACTCCAAGAGCTTCTACAACTTGAGCACTTCTTCTCCAATATGAGATCCTACAACTTGAGAGCTTACCTATGAATGCTCCTATGCCTTATTTATATAGACATTTACCACCCAAGATATTACAACACCACCAATGTAGGATAAAAAATAGATGCAACTACCTTGATACAAATATTAAATACCCACCCAATTAATATTAAGCACCACCATGTGGGCCAATTATAAAATTGCATTGCCTTTGTGGGACAATAAGAAAATAGAAAGGTGTAACTACCTAGCTACAAATATTAAATGCAATAACTTTCTACAAATTTCTAAAATGTCACCTACACACCTCAATAAATGAAATATTTTATTTTTTATTTATCTTTCCCATCTATGCACCTTGGTAAATGAAATGACTTTTTCTTTTCTTTTCTTTCTTTTTTCTCTTTTTTTTTTCTTTTTTTTTCTTTTTTTTTTCTCTTATTTTTTTTTATTTTTATTTTTTCTCTATTTATTTATTTATTTTTTTATCATGCCCCCTTTTATTTTGTGATGCAAGATGCTCCTGCATCAGACACCCAAAGTAGAAATTTTTTTTGTGAATATGGATTCACAAAATGAAGTAGCCACTACTGATATTTTTTTCTTCTCTTCCAACACCTTGCCGGAACAAGTATCTGTTGCTGATATATATTTTTTTTCTTCTTTTCCAACACCTAGTTGGAACAAGTATATGATGTCGACAATACTCCTCTGCAATCAACTTCGTACATCTGTAACTCTCATTCTCCTCCAAACTTTTATGATCTAATACATCTTCAATAAACTCTATAATACCATATAAATCTTCTTTTTCATACAAACATCACTTGCAAGGTCTTCATACAAACCATTATCATTATATTTCAAATTCATTTCAAAGTTAACATTCTATGATTCATAAAAATTTACCTCATTCACATCTTCATCTTTGTTTTCTTCTTTCATGTCTTTAACAAGGCATGTAACAGATTCTTTCCTTTGACCTCCAACCAAGACGTTCCACTCTTCCTCAACTGCTACAATCTTCATTAATAAATCATCTTCTTCAACTTCAGATTTGCAAATCTTTTGATCTTCATGCTCTACCTCTTCTTTTGTATCTCTTGCATGATACTCCACTGTATCTTCTTTCTTTCCTACTTCTAAAGAATTTTCATCATCTCTTTCAATTGCTCTTCTCTTTATCAGCTTCACTTCTAATTCAACCACTTGCTTCTTCAAATCCAGTATTGCAACTCTTGTCTCTTCTTGATATCTCTCTCTAATTTTCTCAAGTCTAAGAATTCTAAGAATCCATCTAATCACAAAATTCATGTTCTTCTTTCTCTTCTCCATACTCACATCCTCTTAAGGAAAGCTTCACCCAACCCAAGGTTCTGGTGCAAACTGTCTCATGTTCGGTGCTCTATTTACACACTCAAGAACTCCTGCTCTGATACCACTGATGAAGGGCCACACCACCCTTACCAAGTCATAACAAAAAATATAACAACATGGAGACAAAGAGAAGACAAAATACTTTACAAATCATACATTAATACTTGAAAATAATTACAACTTAGATCTTACAACATGAGAAGCTTGCAATGAGAGAACTTGAACTCCAAGAGCTCCTACAACTTGAGCACTTCTTCTCCAATAGGAGATCCTACAACTTGAGAGCTTACCTATGAATGCTCCTATGCCTTATTTATATAGACATTTACCACCCAAGATATTACAACACCACCAATGTGGGATAAAAGATAGATGCAACTACCTTGATACAAATATTAAATACCCACCCAATTAATATTAAGCACCACCATGTGGGCCAATTATAAAATTACATTGCCTTTGTGGACTAATAAGAAAATAGAAAGGTGTAACTACCTAGCTACAAATATTAAATAGAAGAACTTTCTACAAATTTCTAAAATGCCACCTACACACCTCGATAAATGAAATGTTTTATTTTTTATTTATTTATTTAATTTTTTATTTATCTTTCTCATCTATGCACCTTGGTAAATGAAATGACTTTTTTTTTTTTTCTTTTTTTTTTTTCTCTATTTATTTATTTATTTTTTATCATGCCCCCTTTTATTTTGTGATGCAAGATGCTCCTACATCAAGCTCCCAAGTATCATTCTTTATAATCTGATCTAGTTCTTCTTTCATAGCATCATGCCAATCTGAATCATTTCATGCATCTTCAACACTTAATGGTTCAATCTAAGATAGTAAGCATACCACCTCATTTCTTGCAAAGCTCTTTGATTTTGATCTCCTTGTTACTTTTCATCTCTAATCTCTAATAATGTCATCCTTAGAGTGATATCTAGATGTAAACTTTGGAGTTTTAGGTGATAATGTCTCATTTGCCTTAGGAGTTTCTTCTTCACTTGTATCAGGGTCATTGAATAACACATCAATACTATCAAACATTTCTTCAACAATTGTCTCACTAGTGGAGGGTCTGGGTTCTTCTTCAATCATAGGTGAGTAATCATGATAACTTTCTTTAACCATAAAATTTTCATCTATCTTAACATGAGCACTTTCAATGATCTTCTTCAATCTCAAGTTAAAACATCTATAAGCTTTACTTTTAGTAGAGTAACCAAAGAAAATACCTTCATCACTTCTTGCATCAAACTTGCCTACTGCCTCATCCCTCTTGATGCCACATTTTCTTCCAAAGATTCTGAAGTATTTTACTGTGGGAACATTACCAAACCATAGCTCATAAGGTGTCTTGTTTGTGCCAGGCCTTAATTAAATTCTATTGATGGTATAGACTATTGTATTGACTACATCTCTCTAATAGGTGTGTGCAGCTTTTCCTTGAATCATAATGGTGCACACTATATCAAGGATGCTCCTATTCCTTCTCTCTACAATATCATTCTTCTAAGGGGTTCTAGGTGCACTTAACTATCTTTTTATGCCATGTTCTCCACAGTACTCATAGAATCTATCAGAGGTGAACTCTCCTCCTCTATCCAATCTTAGACACTTTATCTTTAGTCCAGATTCATTCTCAACCTTAGCTTTGAATATTTTGAACTTCTCAAATCCTTCTAACTAATCTTTTAAAAATGCAACCCACATCATTCTAGAATAATCATCTACAAAAAAAATGAAATACCTTTCACAATAGTATGATCTTATTTGAGTTAGTCCACATAGGTCTATATGAATCAGATCCAACTTGTTCTCTGGTGAATTATGCTTTCTCTTGAATGAATTCCTCAAATTCTTTCCCATTACACATTCCCTGCAGATGGTATCAATTGGCTTTTCTATGCTAGGTAGGTCTCTTACTTCCTTAACATTACTAATCTTTACTATGTTATCAAAATTTATATGACATAGTCTTTTGTTCCACAACCAACTGTCATCAACTTTAGCAACAAAACAACTTGCTTCTAGATTAAGCCAAAAAAATTACCTTTGGTCATTTATCCTAATGCAATCATTTCTCTTTCTTTTTTGTTAATCATGCACTAGTTTCCATTGAATTTCAATCTATAACCTTTGTCAAGTAATTTCCCAACACTTAGTAGGTTATGTTTCAAACCTTCAACATAAAGAACATCATTAGTGCTATTCTTTCCATCCAAGGTGATGGCTCCTCTACTAATGATGGGTTTGGGAGTGTTATCTCCAAATCTAACCATGCCTCCTTTGTATCTATCCAAATGCACAAATCTATCTTTGTATCATGTCATGTCATGTGAGCAACCACTATCAATGATCCAATCTGTCCTGATGTCAGCTTGTGAAATCAAAGCTAATTCTTTTGAATACTTTTCATCTTCAAGATAAATGAATCCAATTTCTTCTTCTTTTGATTCTTCATCTAATACTCCATCTCCAGCATAATAGCATTCCTTTGTATACTTAGGCTTGTAGTTATTATGGTACCTTTTAACTCTTGTAGGACACTTAGATGCAAAATGACCAATCTTATTACATGAAAAGCATTTAAATGGTAATTGACCTTCATATTTCTATTTTCTTTTCTTTTCTCTTTTAGAAATCATAGAAATAAAATTATCTAGTGTTTTCTCTTCATCATCATCATCAAAATTACCAGAAGTGCTTGCAGATTTCTTACCATGGACTGATGCTTTGAAGGCTAATTCACTTTGAGGTTTTGTCTTCAATCTTGAAATCTCAAAAGCTAAATTTTTTCTAATCAAGGTCTCTCTTTTCAAATTTGATATAAGCTGCATGGTCTCATCAAGGATGTTGATCTTGTTTTCATACTCTACTATAAGAGTGGTCATCAACTTATCCATAATGTCTTCTTCCAAGATCTCTCCACCATTGTTCTTGATTCCTACAACTGCTTCATTAATCCTTTGGTTGTAAGCTCTAATGTTCTCTTCAGGTAGCTTCTGTAATTCATTGTATCTTTTCTTCCAAGTTTTTCTGTGCACATCCTTTTCTTGTTTTTCTCCTTCAAATATGTCTTCTAGGTACTTCCATATCTTGTGGGTTGCATCTACTTTCTTTATTTCTGAAAACTCACTATCAGATCGGGTGCTGATAAGGGCTTCTTTGGCTATTGAATTTTGATGAAATAATTCCTTATGTTTTTCAATAGCATCATCTTTTGCAAGGTTTGCTAAAGTAGGGATCTTGACTTCTTTGATAGTTACATCAAAAACTTTGAAAGCAATGCATTGTAAATGTGTCACCATCTTGTTCTTCTAGTCGAGATAATTCTCTCCATCAAACTTGGGACTTTATTTTCTGAAGAATGTCATCTAATCAACCTCAAGTTATTAAAATTTCTCTCCAAGGTACTTCGATCTGATACTAATTGCTAGGAATAGTCCCAAGAGATAACTGAGAAGGAGGGGAGGGGGGCCTGACTCAGTTATCTAATAGTTTCAATTATTTATCCAATTAAGTAGACTTAAACATAAAGCATAAATACAATGAAAGAACACTTGAACACAACACCAATATTTTGGTTATGGGGAAATCCAAATAGCTAAAAACCCTAGTGGGAATTGACACCCACTAATACTCTGCACTAGTGTATTATGATCCTTGTTAGAAGATCCTTAAACCTATTAGGATTTGTATTTATAATGTATTTAGTACAATGACCTAGTTAAGGGTTGGACCCTATTAGGAGTCTTTTGTAATTAACCCTGTTAGGGGCAAGGATGCACTGTCTGAGAGAACACTACTGAAATGAGTGAAGGCTACAACCTTTTGAATAACAAATACACACTATATCTGGATCTTGGTGAATTGAGCTTTGACCTATTATCTAGATCAGTTCCAATGTATAGCACAAACAATTTACTTGGTCACATAGACCTTCTACTGATGGTTCGACACTTTGCACACTCTTCTTTACTCTTCACAATCAACTCTGAACCATAACATAGCAATCACAAATGATTGTCTATAAATATCTTTCCACTAAATGATATAATCAAGTTGGCCTATTAAAACCACCTTGAAATCATATTAGAGAAACCATAACATACTCCAATGATAATTCTGTCAGCTCTACTAAGCACAAAATACATTATGGGACCTATCCAATATTAATGTATGTAGATGCATGCTACACATTGTCGGCTCTACCAAAGTAACTAAAACTTTATCCTCAAGCTAAATTACATCATGTGCTCTTAACCAAACATTACTCACTATTCTCCAAACACTAATCCAAGGCCACATATTGAAATGATAGGCACAACTCCTGAACCAATATAATCTCCGTCGGCTCTTCTGAACAAACACAAGAAACTGCTACTGGTGAATGTACACACAAAATAGTTCACTTCTATGAATCGTTATAATCAAGAACACTCAAGAATGAGGTCTCAAAAATTGATCCATAGTTCTGTAGGCATGGAGTGCAAGGGTGTTTAAGAATACTCTCAGCTAGAGCTATTAAGCTAATAACCTTGCTAGTAAACCATGCAATGGGAGATTCAAATCAAGACAAGGGCAAGAATGCCAATATCTTCAAGAATCAAATGAAATGCAATGCAAGCTAGATTAAGATGAATATGAAAGATAAACTATGGAAATGAAAGAACAATTATTACAAAGCCTCCTAATTAAGTTAGATGAAGTAATCTAGAGCATAAAGGAAACTAAGCTAAGTATGAAGCTATGAATGCTATGATAATGCAAGAAATAAAACTATGATAACATGTAGATGCAAAAGCCAAGAATGCTCCAAATCTTCAAAAAGCTCCAAAGTGACCTAGAAAACCCGCAACATAACATTAGTATAAAAAGTTGAGGATCTAGAATGAAGAAGAGAGCTCTCCTTTTATAAGAAATGAGAAGGAATGGACTATGGAGATTAAGAGGAAAAAGATTTAATCAATGGTGGAGCATCAAAAAGGAGCAATCCATGTGCACAAGTATCCTCCAATGAAAAAATAAGAGTTGACTTTTTTGCCCATATGAGACAAAAAGTGTTTTTCTTCTTTTTATAAAATAATAATAATGTTTTATTTGTGCAACTTAGGATAAGAGGAAAAGTGGGAGGCTTTTTATTAATTAAAATAGGAGGAAACTCTTTTTAATTAAATAAAGACTTAGGATAAGATGGTTAGCCCTGTTAGGGATTTTTCTTGCATAAATCAAATGTTTCAGTAATTACTTAATGCTATGCTTCTTGAGATTAATTCAAACAAGAGAAAAACCTAATTGCTAAGGATTGGATAAGATCGTCCTTCATTTTTTAGCTCCACATAATCAGGTAGGTATTACCTTTTAATGGTAGCTAATTACACAGTTTTATATGAGTGGACATTGATTTTGCTATCAATCCTTCTAATGCATCAATCTATAAAACACTCTACATATGATTATGATCAATCTAATGAAAATCTTCACCATGTAGAGTATGATTGTAAACAAAGCAATAATCAGTGATTTAAGGATTCTCATCCTTCTTTCTTCTAAGGAGGGACAACCTAAATGATTCTTTCTTCTCAGAATCAGGGAATATGAACTATAAGCCTTGGGTACAGTCCAAGCTATTTTGTGCAACAAACATAAAATAAAAAATGTACTGGTATTTATATGAAAGTTTCAATTTTTCTTCTTAAACAGATATGAAAGATAGAGTTATAAGAAATGAATAATAAACTAGTGCCTTATCCAGTGGGCAAAAGAAAATTAAATGCAAATCAACAAGATAACTTCAAAAGAAATACAACAGTATGCCTTACACACTAACTGCAAATTCAAATAGGTTGCCTTACAAACTATTCTGTTAACCACACACTGTTATCATCAATTAATCCTTACAAATATATTTACCCTTCAAGATGATCCATGAGAATTTTAATTCTTTCCTTGAAAGAAACTCATAATCAATCAAGGAAGTTGCTTTACAACTGGTATATATTAAATGCCTAACATATAAAACATACAAGAGTACAACATAAAAGTAAAGAGACAACAAAAAAATATGGTAGAAGTTGCAATGTATTTTTATTGAAATTAACTTTCCAATTACATTCAAAAATCAATTGCTCAGAAGGTCAGACAACAAGATTACAAGTCTATTCAACTTTTTTTTTACTATATCCCCTCTTTCAAAAATGAGCCTACAACTCTATATATACATCTCCCTCTCAACCATCTTGGAATTCCCTTATGAATAGGAATGAAACAAGCTTTGAATGGTTGGGAACCCTAGCCCTAAAAGCATAAGAGACAAAATACAATGCGTCCTCAGGCGGTGGAAAGACAAAAATTATTTTGGCTTGTTCTGCATCTTGGATGGCTAATAATTGACACCTTTGTCTACAAGTCTTCATGATAGCTCCTTAGTTTTTATGAGATATGGTGACCGCCATCTCAGGCTAACCTACACCATTCTTTAATGATAGCTTATCATCCCTATATTCTAGGCTCAGGTGTTAGATACTCCAGATGTCCTCTTCACTCTTCATCTAAAATATTTAAGTCAACTACAAAAGATTTAACCCTTTTGGGCTTTGTCAGTTCAACCCATGTAGTTACTTCATCTTCTAAAGGCCATTTGAAATTTTGAACAATTTGTAGTTGTGCCTTCTATCTCTCCCACCTGGCATCTATTATGGCTTTGACATCTATAATGAACTTGGTGAGATCTGTCTCAGCTTTTATTGCTTCATCTAGGGTTTTGTTGAACCTCTCCATATCCACATTACTATCCTCACCTAAAAATGCCTCATTCCTAGGCAATAGAAGATCAGCATCTAATCTCCATTGATCAAGACTCTTAATGGTTCCATCAGTACTCAAAATTGAGGGAATAAATTTATTGGAGCAAGAGCTAAGCATGGATAACTTAGCCTCAATCAGATTTTCTTGACCCTTGAAAAGTGGTAATATGGCCTTCACTCTGTCAATCTCCTCACCAACCCTCATATTTGTCTCTGGAATATTAATACTCAAAGATTGAGCAAAAATCAATCTTTCAAAAAGGGGCACCCTGACAGACCATACTGCATACAAACCACTCAAAATTTGTACATAATTACCAACCTCCCTCTGTAACTCTGGCAATTTTCCATATGCATCAAATACTAGGTCAAATTTATCCTATGCCTCAAAATATTGAAAAGGGCCTGTAAAATAGCCTCATTCTTTTCTTCAGCTCTACTACCACCTCTTTTTCTGTCATTGCTTGTACTGTGGATTGTTTTGGAGGTGCAGGGGCTCCTACAGGAATACTAACAAGATACTCTTCTAATTCAACTCCATGTCTCTCCAATGCTGTGTTCCTTATTTTTATCAAATCTCTATCCTTTACCAGAGTAGTATAATCTTCTAAAAGATCACCATACCTCTCTGATAGTTGCTTAGTCTTATCCTCATTTAACTTCACAAATTGGTTCAGCACCTAAGAAATCTCAAGGTCCCCTATATTGTGGATTGACCAAACTATTTTATACCCCTCCATCTGTTCTTTCACATTCAAAATTTTTGGTTTCTTGTCTTTAGGATAAAGACTCCACATGGCCAAGGACTAATTTTTTGGGCTATATCCAAACCCTCTTATTATGTCCCCTACTTGGGTTTCTGATGACAAAGTGACATCTTCTTGCCTCTTTATCTGATCAATTATGAAATCTAAATACAAACTCCACCTAGGCACCAATAGCATACTGCTCCATTTTACAAGTTTTCTAGCCTCATCTAGAGTTAGAGTTTCACTCTCTGGGTCATATTCTTTCAATTGCTGCAATGCCTCTTCTAGCACTTCACCCTCGTCTGTTATTTGTACACTTGAGGCCACTTGTTGTTTATGCCACACCAAAAAGCTTTTGAATTCCTCTGAATTGACAAAATTTTCATCATTCAGGAAAGCATCTTTCGCAATTATTCTTTCATCTAGGCCAAGGGGCAAGGGCAACTCAACTTTTTCAATTTCAAGCTTTATTTTCCTTTTTTCCTCTCTTATTTTCTTTCTGAGTTGGTGGTGATGCTCACTAGTTCCTTTTTAAAGGGCACCCACCCTATCTTCTTCCTCTTTGAAGGTTCACCAGTTAATAACTTTTGTTTTTTCTTTTGAGGCTCAGCTGTATCCTCAGAACTAGGCAATTCAACAAGATCTACATTTTATTTTTCTTCTTCAGGCCCTTTAGCCATTGGTTGTTCCATAGTGGGTGGACTATTTATAGGATAGCCACCATCACTATCCTCATCACACTCTGATTTTGAATGGGCCTTTTTTCCCTATTTAGCATTATCAATTTGGTCTTCCATAGACCTCATCAATGTATGAAATTGAGCCATCATTTGCTCAAGTCTTTGTAAGTAAGGTAAAGTGTGAAAGAATCCCCCAAATGTCAATCCTTGACTTTTCAACTATTTTTTAGAATTATACAAAGTTTGCAATTGATGGAGTCTTTTCTCAACCTCATTATCCTCAATAATGTTTCTAATTATATCTTCTTCAAGGTACTCCTCATGCTGCTTATTAAAAGGAATGCTAGGCATGTAATATTTCCTATCAGCAGCTATAAAACCCTCTATGTCTACATAATTGGATGATGCTACAAACATGTGATAATTCTCCAACCAATCATTAACTCTATTGAGAGCTCCCTTTCCAATTGTAAGATAATACACTTTGAAGTGCTGAGGAGTGAAAGTTCCTTTTCTATGGGAAGCTAAGTGTTCTTTTTCTATCAACATGAATTGCTAGATAAAATCTAACAATGCAATTCTTGGTGGAACATAAAATGGGAGAAAATGGGGAGGCTAAGGGCATCCATAAACCCTAATCATTGTATAACTATTCTCATAGAAAATGTCTCCCCAATTGTGACCCTTGGTCCAATTATGGACAAATTGTTGGGGTCTCACCAATTGCAAGACCTTAGTGGACAATTTTGTACAATTTATTCCCAGACTTCGGAGAATTGGATACACAGTCCAATTCTCAAATACACCAAAATCACTGCTAGGGCAGGAAGGACTCCAAATTCCTAACCAATACTACACAGGGTTAGGCACTCTGTTCCATGTCATCTATGGCTTGAGATCTTGCAAGTTGATGAGATTATAATTGTGATACACAATAAGGTGCATCAACAAAGAGTAGTGCATGAATTTAGGCATAGAGCCAGATGCAAAATTCTTTAAAGAGAGTAAACCCTCATGCATCTTGTTTATTATATACCCAATACAATCATATCCTCTTCTTACTAGATGGCTCTAAGAAACCATGACCAGCATCAAAATGTTAGAGGTGATCCTCTTAGGGCCAACATCAACTCCCAAAACCTGGCATATCCCATATGCAATCTATTTTATATAAAACTTCAGGTCCTTGTAAGCATACGGAATTGGCCCAAGCATTACCGCAATATAATTCTTGTTCTCCTTAGGCATGTGGTTTTTAATCTCCTTAGAGACTAACACTGCTTCTTTGACATACCTATTGGCCTGAGCTTTTAGGTCAGTGTCCATAGCCATCAGAATCTGAATTCTGAATGCCCTCATGAAGGAGTTTCTATCTAGGGTTACCAAGGGTGAACCATCATCCTTTCTAATAGTTTTGGATAGAGGATAATAGCACTGAACTAGCTTCAGTAATGCATACACATCAAGAAAAACCTGAGGAAAAATTAATTTTTCTAACCCTGATGTCCAAGGGTTTGAAACTGGTACCACACTATCACAGTTCTTATAAAAATATGAAAAAAGGCACATGTCTGTGAGTTCAAGCATCTTAGTATCTCTACAATAGGCTAAATCATCCATGAAATAGTCATCTCTAACCTTTTTATTTTGGGATGAACCAGGCAAAAGAGTGAGGAATTCATTAGAAAAATTTTCGTTTACTTTCTCTTTAGATCCTTGGCTGGTGGAGGTTTTGCTTGCTGTTGGTTGGCTCATTCTTTCTGAATTTCTTGAAAATTCTCTACAAATTACTAGTCACACTATAAATCTAGAAAGATCTAAAAACCTAATGCTCTGTACTGTTCAATATGTTCTATAACTCTCAAATGAGTAGCGTCTAACTACATTATTCCTCAGAATTGAATGTGCCACCATTTCTTGACACCAAAATGTCACTTCTATCATTACTGCACATGAACAGGTTTTCAATTTACTAGTTGTAGCTCACAATTTTCAAATTCAATTATTCAAAGACTTGGCAACTAAAAAAAAACCTCACAGTCACCCAAAAAATATTGGCACCTTTATGAGGTTTATGAGACCTGGTGACTAAGAGAGCACCTCGTAGTCGGGGAAAATTTTTCTTTTTTATGAATCCATTTTGAGATTTAGCAATCACAAATTTTTTGATCTAAAGAATCAGTGACTATAGTTAATCTCTTTAATTTTTCCATTCGGACATTACTCAATAATAGTCTAATCCTTAGTCACGAGTAAAATATTCCTCTTTACAAGATCACGCGACCAAATTCTCTTTCAACCTCCACTACGAGATTTGGCGACAATAGGCAAATTCAAGGTCACAGAACACTATTGACTTTTCAACCTTCTTTCTAAGATATCCTAACTTGGTCATCTAGAGATTTGGTGATTGAAAAGAGCAATCCTTAATTTATCTCATCATGAGATCTAGTGACTATAGTTGCACTCATAATCGCGATAAATTTATTTGGTCTTTGAAACATTCAGTGATCATCCAACCTAGAGATCTAATGACTACCCTGAGATCTCTTAATCATCGAAACCTTCTGACTTTTCAACCCTCTTCTCGAGACTTCACGACTATCATTGATCTTCTTCTTTTCTTCATGCTATGATCTACATTAAGTCATGAGAGAAATTTTAACTTAACTGTTTGATTCAGTGACCACGAGACTAACTGTGTCACTGAATCACTGAATAAAACACTCAACTACCAGGCCTTTAACCATTACATTAATCTTAACTTGACCAGGACAAATCTGGAGACTTGGTGACAAAGAGTTTCACTAAATCTTGCATTCTTTCACTTAACTGGGGTTTAGTCCCGAGAACACACGACTGAGTGATTCTCCAAGTCATGAGAACATTTCTTAATCTTGAGTTACATCTGGAGATTAAATACTGGTCGTCAATCAAAACTTCATCTTGCGGCCATCATCAAATCTAGCAATCTTTCATTACTTGACCATTGCATCTAGAGACTTGGAGACAACCGCGTCACTAAATCACTAACTGCGTAGATGATAACCGCCAACATTGGGAGATCATGTGATGATTGAAAATCCAAGTCACTGAATAAAAAGATGAACCATAAGAAGACTTAGAGACTTGGCGACTATCTTAAAATAAGACTGCAACTCCATTCAGAGACTCAACAACTAAGAGGAGAACTCATAATCACCGAACCAAAGACCACTTTAATAAATCATCCCAAGATTGCCCGACCATAGGTAATATTCTATCTAGAGATCACGCGACTATAGTTCATTTCTTAATAAATTTGTCGCACCAGTCGCTAGATCTTGAGAAAAACATTTTGAGACCTCGAGACTAAGAAAGGCAATTGCTAAGTCATTTGATAATAAAGAATATTCCAAAGTGCATCTGAGATCAGGCGACAAAGGTTTTTCAGGAAACTGATAGATATGAAGGAATATTCTGATTTCTTTATGAGACTCAGTGACTTAAAGAGGAAATAAAAAGTGCACATGCTTATATCAATGCTTAAGTGACTTGATAAAGTAATAGAGAAATAGAAAGCCAATAGCAACAACTAGGTTTTTTCTGATTTTTCAGGGCAAAAAGTTTGAAACTTAGGGTTACTCACCTAGGGCTTGAAAATTCAGCGAGAGAGACCAGACCAAAACTCAAAATTTTGACTAGGAAAAGACTAAAACTAGAAATACTACCAATAGTGGCTCTATCTAAGGATGTTAAAATGCAAGTTTGAACAAGAACCATAGATCTCTGGGATGCAGACCAAAAACCACACTAACCTAGAACAAAACTCGAGACACTGAACTTGAAAGGAACACACACCTATACAAAAATTTATAGAGAGTTTACATGTGCATAAAAAACTTAATTGAAGAAAGGCTTCAAGAATTGCCCATGCACTAGCAACTCAAAGACTTCACCATCCATATTCTTCAACAAGTAGGAGTCTTTCCCAAAACTTTCATGAACCACAAAGGGACCAAGCCATAATGATTCAAACTTTTTGTGTTTCCCTTTATCTTCTGCTTTCACATTCCATTGAAACACTAAGTCATATGTTTTGAACTTTCTAGTAGTTGCTCTCTTATCAAACAGGTACTTCATTTTCTATTGCAACTTGATGTTTCTCTTTTGACTTTCCCTTCTTAGCTCATCTAGTTCAGTCAATTGCATAATTTTGTCTTGCATAGGCTCTGAGACATCTAACTCCTCATCCTGAATAAACTTATAGATAGGAAGCAAGTTACTTATGGGTAACCTTGATTGTAGACCATAAACAAGTTCAAAGGGAGATTTCCCAGTAGCTTTCTTCACTGTAACTCTATCTGCCCATAGAGCTAACTTCAACTTTGAATGCCAAGCTCTCTTATTTTTTTCAAGTGTTTTCCTCAAAATTGTCAGAATGCTTTTGTTGCTAGATTTAGCCTGTCCATTTTCTTGAGGATGATAAGGAGATGAATAAGATGTTAGGATTCCATTGTCTTTACAAAATTCTTTGAATTCATCTGATCTAAAACACATTGCATTATCTATGATCAATTTCATGGGGACACCAAATCTGGTCAAAATATTTTCAAGTAACAAATCAATAACAATTTTACTTGTTGCCTTCTTTGTGGGAATAGCTTCTATCCATTTTGTGAAGTAGTCAGTTGCAACAAGTATATAACTATGTCCTCCACTAGATTTTTTAGCAAATTCACTATGAAATCTATTCCCCACATGGAAAATGGTGCCTCAGCAATTATTGGGTTTAACAATAGTGCTCCTGAGTATTTCAATTTTGAAGCAAATTTCTGACAAGGTTCACATTTCTTAACAAACTAAAATGAATCTTTAAACAAATTGGGCCAAAAATAACCAGCCCTTAAGATCTTGTGGGTAGTAGTCTTTGCTAAATAATGACCCCCACAAACACCAGCATGCATTTCAATCAAAACATTTCTGCTTGAAATTTATCAAGGCAAAACAATAAGATTCCATCCTTGTTTTTCCAATATAAGTCTCCTTGTATTAATGTGTACTTCTGAGCTTGCAGTTTTAGGGATCTCTTTTGGTTATCCATCATATATTCTGGACATTTGGCATTCTTAATGAAATATACAATGTTAGCATAATCTAGTTGCAACTCAATACTTGTTATTGTCGTATCTAGAATTCCTTCATTGTTAACCTGGACTAAATCCATATTTTCTTCAGTCATTAATTTTTCCAAGCCTTGTCCTCTTACTAGCTTAGTGATATGGATTTCTAAATTGAATTCTTGAATCTTGGTGATCCACTTGCATCTCTTACCAGTGACATCAGACTGAGTAAGGACATCATTAATTTCTGCATGAGGGACATATGCAATGACCTTAGCACAAACCAGATAAGGCCTAAAGGATTTTACTGCTTTAACTACTGCATAGGCCTATTTTTCCATCATTTCATAGTTTAGTTCAGCAACCTGCAAAGACTTACTAAAAAATGCAATTGGACACTCAAAACCCTCATTATCCTTTTATAATAACACAGCAACAATAGTGTGAAATGATGCAAAAGAGAAAAGTGAAAAAGGCCTGGTATAATCAGGAGACCTCAGTACAGGTGCTTGTTGGACTACTTTAATTTTATCAAATGCACCTTGAGCCTCTGTAGTCCATTGAAACTTAACATCCTTCTTGAGGAACTTCACTATGGGCTTGACAGTTTCAGCAAAATTTGCAATGAATCTCTTGACAAAGTTGATCTTCCCTAAAAAGGATTACACTCCCTTGATATTTTTGGGTGTTGTAACTCTCTTGATGGCCTCAACTCTTTCTGGATCAATTCTAACTCCCTCCTTTGATACTATGTGTCATAAAAATTTTCCCTCTTTACCTACAAAGTTACTCTTCTTTGGATTCGGAGTAAAACCATATTCCAGAGCTTTGACAAAAATCTTTTCCAGGTGTGAGGAATGCTCAACAACCAATTTTGAATATGCAGTTAGGTCATCTTGGTACACAACCATAAACAAGTCTATATATTGTTTGAAAGCAACATCCATGGCTCTTTGAAAAGTTTCTCCAGCATTTCTGAGAACAAATGGCACTCTAACATATATATAGGTTTCCCAAGGTGTTGTAAATGTTGTTTTGAACTATTCAGATTCCTTGACTAATACTTTATTATACCCAGAGAAACCAGCCATCATGGACAATAATTCACATCTAGTGACCTTATGCAACATTGCTTCCATATTGGGCAAAGAATAATTGTCCTTTAGTGATGCAACATTCAGATTCCTAAAGTCCACACATAACCTAATATCCCCATTTTTCTTCCTAACTGGGACTAGGTTAGATACCCAAGTAGAATGCCTTATAGGCTGAATTATTCCTGCATCACTTAACTTGATCAGCTCTTGTTGCATTTTAGGGGCTAGTAGGGGATTGATTGGTCTTTCCTTTTGTCTAAATGGTTTAACTTCATTCTTCAATGGGATTTCATGTTGGAAAAGATCTTCCCTATAAGATTTTAAACCATCATGTGACCATGAAAAAACATGCTTATACCTTCTTAGCAATTTAATCAGGTTGGTACTTATGTGAGAATCTAGCCCCTTCCTAGTGTAAACCTTCTGAGGGGTGCTGTGTGATCCTAAATTTATTTCCTCTAGATCCTCTATCTTAGCATTGCTTTTTTTTAACATATGATCATCTTGACTATTGTATAATGCTTTTAACTTAGTTAAACCCTTAGGGATATGATTTGAACTCAACTGGATTACCTTATTTTCCAAAACCATATCCGTACCATCTATTTCTTCAACCAAAGCATTACAATCTATGAGTTGATCTTCATAAAGGTCAAGACAATGGATAAACTTTAAGATGTCAAGGTCATCTTCAAAAACCTACATATTATAGACATTGTCTGGGACCATTGGCCTACTTTTTATTTCAACTATTGATACTCCAAACAAAGTTGAATCATTTTTATTTAAAGCAACATTGGCAAAAAAATCAGCCATTATGTTCTTGGATCTTTCCACCCAATTAATATTAAAAGCATCAAATAGGTCAATCTGATCCCAAATAATGTGCTTATACATTTTTAATCTATCATTTTTTACTACATATTGGACCTTACTTGTGCAACCATAAGTTTAGAATCACCATAAACACTTAGACATTTTATTCCATGCCTCAAAGCAATATTCAACCCTAAGGACAATGCTTCATATTCTGTAGTATTGTTTGTGCATTGAAAATTTAACAAGAATGAATATTTGAAAGTGGTACCTGATGGAGATATGAATAAAACTCCAGCACTAGAACCTTCTTTTGAACAAGCTCCATCAAAGTACATCTGTCATAATCCCTCCTACCATTTTTTGAGTTCTGCAACCAATGGATCTAATTCTCCCACTGGCGGGACAGTCTCCTCTAATCTAAAATTCTCCATGTCAATATCCACACAACAATTTAAATGATCATCTATTTCAATCATATGTGGGGCTCGAACTTCTCTGGAAACTTTGATGTTATCACCATCTATATTGAAAGTTGCAAAAGAAAAATCACACTGTATACTACCTTCCATTGAGGCACTCCATTGCCTCAATAACATTCCATACTGAGGTGGAATGTCAACCACTAACACACTCATAGTTAGCAACTTATCAAGATATGCTTCAAGTCTATAGGGAAATGCTTTTATAGTACCAATGACCGACACCTCTCTGGAATCCATAACTTGACACCTTCCATGAGGTGTATCAACTTTCAAACCTAAAGATTTCATAATCTCTATTGGCATGATAGTGTTAGAGGCTCCAGAATCTATCATACAGTTCTTGAGATGTTTTTGATTTACAATCAAAGTCAGAAAGAAAGGATCAACTGTTCCTAGTATAGTATGAACAACATTTGTATCTAAATAGATTTGAGGGATCTCTGAAATAATCTCTCCATTTTGGTTTGTACTGACATCTTGAAAAACCATTGTTTTTTTAGATTTGTCTTGGTTTTGAGTGTCAATGTTATTAACACCATTTACCCAACCTAAAGACTTCTCTTTATGTTCCTCTATTCTCATCATTTCTAATAAAGGGACCTTGATAATGATTTGTGACAACAATTTTCTCATGTCAATGGGAACATACTTTGAGTCTGTAACATCTTGCTTAATGACAGTGACTTCCTTATTTTCCTCATGTGTAATCTTATTAGGACTATCTTTGCTCTGAATCTTCACTTCCTTTTGCAAAGAGGACATAGTATCTACAAGAGGCTTAGTTTTTATTTTGTAAGAAATAGTTGGCTTAGTAAAAGTGACATTCTTCTTCACCTTGGTTTTGTTGACCACTTCGATAGCCTTTTGCTTATCTTGGACTTATTTTTCATCCTTTTCTATTTTCTTGATGAAAATTCTAGTAGGCCTACCAGTTGGACTACCTACCACTCTATTTCTTAAGTTGTAATTACTTTTAGCTTGAGTCACTGTATGCAAATTAGTTGGATACTATTCTAAATGATGAATTAACTAATTAAAAGGTTAATAAATCTATCTAATAAGCAAACTACAATGAAGAATGCAATAACAAATGAAACCAAATTTAACAATTTACCTTCGCTTACAAATGCAGCTTGTCTCCATTGTCCTCCTAGCCTTGATTTCTTGAAGATGTTGAGCTCTCAAATTTCCAAATGAAGCTCTTTCCCAATATGATTCCAAAGGGTGGAGATTGAATGAAATGAGTGCACAACTAAAACTTGATTATGCACATATGGTGGATGAAAAGCAAATGATGGGATGATAATATGGATGCTTGGTTGCTTGATTGCTTGAATGCTTGAATGCTTGTTCTCAAAAATACCTATTAGCTTTCAAATGGAAAATGAGGCTCCTTTTATAGAGTTTTGGAGGATCTAGGCCTAGGTGGCAGAATCCTACGGTTGAGAATGAAAGGTGGAAGATCCTAGGGCTAGAATTGACTTGGTTGAAGGAGTTGAGAGAAAGGGGGATGTAGTTGGAATGTGAGAGGAAGAATAGGGATGATGCTCCTCTCATATTGACATGGAGGAGAAGAAGGTGGAAGGGAAAGACACATGTCAAGTGTCTCACAAAGACCAAAGAGAGAAAGAGGGAAAGACCTTTTCCTCATGAGGACTCTTTGCACAAGTGTCCTATGACTCACTCTTGACCCTTAGAGGTGGCTTGAGAAGCCCCTTAGGAATAGGGAATGTCTCTTGACTTGATTGTTGAGAGGACATGTGGTCATGAGACCAAGTCCTATGAGGCCACATAGCCCTTAAGAATAGGACATGTGTGGGTGAGGATAAATATGAATAAATAATTAATAATTATTATTTATCTTAGCCAAGGTGATGTGTTAGGTGACTAGGTGGATGAAGTGGACTAAGGGAATTAGTCATATTTAGGTGATTGTGTATTTAATTAAATCACTTTAATAGACTATTTAGAAGACTTAGGATATAGAATTAGACTATAGTGAATTTATTAAATAAATTGAATAATTTACTTAATAAATGAAGAAATAATTATTAATTAAATAATAAAATATTTAATTAATTTGTCAAGTCAATAGTAATTAAATAATAAATATTTAATTAATTAATGAAGCCATTTTTAGGTTTATACAGTCACCATGTCTGCTGTTATCTGAGCAATTTCTCCATTAGATGGTCTCATTAGGACAACAGGTTCTTCATTTTTTGAGATGTTACACTGAACATTATCCAAATGACAATCTTCCTCGTCAGAGAAAACTTGTTGATGGTAAATCTCATTTCTGACTTGAGAACTACAAACATCCTAACTTTCATCTTCCTTTGTAGAATCTATTTCACCACAAATGTAGGAAGAGGTCATACCACAACCTTCATCATCATAGAATTCTTCCTTGCTAGTTTCTTGTTCGTTGTCTGCAAAAACACTCTGGGCAACTACACAATAATATGGATCATGTGGTGATTGGAAAACAACACACCAGGGCACTTCATCAGTCATGTTCACTGTATTTCTATGCAAAGGGTCCGGGGCCTTATCATTTGGTTTATCTTTTCTCTCAGGAAGAACTGGCTTCCCATCTTTCCATTGAGTATTATAAGGATAATTCTACATTCTAGGCAACTTGTTGAAGTTATTGAAAGAAGGTCTATCATTTCCTTGTACCCTATTTTTTCTTTCTTTTCCAGGCTTAAAATATTTTATTGCTTTTAAGATTTTCTTCAGACTATCTTCATCTTTTGGTTTTGCATCAAATTTCCTAGGTTCCTTTCTATTTGGGACTGGAGGTTTATAATCCTCCCTTCTTCCCAACTTCCCCGATATCCTTCTATTGCTCTCTATATTGATAGCCAACTTGTAAGCTTCTGCAAGATTTCTAGGGTTCTTATCTCTTAAAAGATATCCCATTTTTTAATCGAAAGCATATAGGTATGTGACTAAACAAAATTTTGCATCTAATCTGATAACTTGCAATAATTTATGCATAGCTTTCTGAAATCTGACATTGAACTCAATAACACCCTCATTTGGGTTCTTCTTGATATTGTTAAATTCATTGAGCATGAAACCTTCATTGGTTTTATCACCATATTGTTCTTTGAAAAAGTGCTTGAACTGATCCCAAGAACATATGCTAGCATGAGGCAAATTCCTAAACCAATCTCTAGCATCCTCGGTCAGAGATTGAACAAAAAGCTTCATGATCACATCATCAGGTTCAATATTGTAATCATCTATTACATCAATGAAACTTTTCAAATGTTCTTCACAAGTGACAACATTACTTCTAGTGAACTTTGGAAGCTTCTTTCTAATTTCATCAGGAATGGGATTTGGGTAACCAAGAATCCCAATAAAAACCAATTTCTTATGTCTCTCATGTATAGACCCTATTTGGGAAGGGCTAGCACCAAAAGATGTGGATGTTTGGATATTTGAAACAATAGAGGTCTTGGGCATGCCCATTGTTTTGGCAGTGTTCAACACATTTGCACCTTGTGCTTGAGAAGTCAAAAGGGTATTGGTAGGTCCAGAAGATTGTTTAAGGAAGTCAATCTTTCTTTTCATCTCAGCTGTGGTGGCTTCAATTTCTTCCTTTTCTAACTCTTTGGCCAATAATTCTTGTTCTCTTTTGGCCTTTTCTAGATTAGCATCTAATCTTGCTACTTGATCTAGAGTCTTGTTGGCAACATTTGATTCATCTATAGAAATACCTACAACCTTTTGTTTTCCTTTGTCTCTAGGATTTCTTATTTCATGAGTTTGTTGGACAACAGGCTGCTCTTGTGTTTGTTCAATCATAAAAGCATGATTGAAGGCTTCAACATTTAATAATTATTTTCTTAATTATTCTTCTCTGATCATAGCATGTCTAATTCTTTCTTCCTTTCCTTTCTACCTTTTTTGCCTGATTTCAAATTGCTCTTGAATCTTCCTTTCTAATTCAGAAACTTCTTCAAAAATTTCCTCAAAATGAGGGAGGGTTGTCTCAGATGATGATTGTTGGGCATGGGTTTCTTCTTGATGACTATCTAGAGCATTCATAGCTTGTGGAGGAGTAGAGTTCAATCTATCCCTACTCTGACTTTCAGACCTAAGGGGATTATGAGGGACTATCCTCCTAAAGTGCCTGTACCTTTCTGCATCTTTCTCAGTAGGAGAATAATATTTCTCATATTGTTTAAGCCCTGGATCAACTGCTTCCTCATATCCTAAGGCATTTCCTCCTTGGTTTGTTAGGGCCGAGTCCTCATGCCTTGTATTTCCCTTTTGTTTCCATGTTAAGGACATGTCATTTGTACTTTTATCCTTTCTCATTTGCCTGGATGTATTTGGGAGTTCACCTCCCAAATTTGCTTCTGGGTGATCCTTTTTCCAGGCTCTAGTATTTCTAATGCTCATTATACTCAATTTTTTGAATTGCACTAGTGCAGAGATTTGTAAGAGTTGCCACCCAATTATTTTGGGAATTTTGCAATATGAGTACTATTGGTAACTAACTGGTTTGCATAGGATAGGAGCCCTGGCTCAACTAAGCTCTATACTATAACAAAGTTTTTAATAAGTCCCTAGTAGAGTCACAAATTTGTTAGGGATTTTTCTTGCATAAATCAAATGTTTGAATGATTATTTAATGCTATGCTTCTTGAGATTAATTCAAATAAGAGGAAAACCTAATTGCTAAGGATTGGATAAGATCCTCCTTCATTTTTGAGCTCCACATACTCAGGTAGGTATTACCTTTTAATGATAACTGATTACACAATTTTATATGAGTGAACACTGATTTTGCTATCAATCCTTCTAATGCATCAATCTATAAAACACTGCATATGATTATGATCAATCTAATGCAAATCTTCACCAGGTAGAGTATGACTGTAAACAAAGCAATAATTAGTGATTTAAGGATTCTCATCCTTCTTCCTTCTAAGGAGGGACAACCTAAATGATTCTTTCTTCTCAGAATCAGGGAATATGAACTGTAAGCCTTGGGTACAGTCCAAGCTATTTTGTGCAACAAACATAAAATGAAAAATTGTACTGGTATTTATATGAAAGTTTCAATTTTTCTTCTTTAACAGATATGAAAGATAGAATTATAAGAAATGAATAATAAACTAGTGCCTTATCCAGTGGGCAAAAGAAAATTAAATGCAAATCAACAAGATAACTTCAAAACAAATACAACAATATGCCTTACACACTAACTACAAATTCAAATAGGTTGCCTTACAAACTATTCTATTAACCACACACTATTATCATCAATTAATCCTTACAAATATATTTACCCTTCAAGATGATCCATGAGAATTTTAATTCTTTCCTTGAAAGAAACTCATAATCAATCAAGAAAGTGTTGATACAATTGTCTAAAGGAGATTGTTAGATTAATTATGTGTTGTCTTTGATGTCACACAAATGTCATATCAATTACCGAGCTCAGTCAGTCAGCAAAGTAGTTCCCAGTGATTATCGAGCTCAATCAGTCAGCAAGGTGGTTTTTAGTGTCTACCGAGATCTCTCAGGCATCAAAGAAATGTATGGCAGAAAATAGTGTTTACCAAGTTCACTCGGTCACCGAAGGAAATCTTTTTAGGATTAGTATTTACCGAGCAAGGTCGGCCCAATAAAGGATTTTGTTAATTTGAGAAATAAACTTTTTTTATTCTAGCCAACTATTGTAATGTTTGTAATAGTGCCGACTTGACAATCTGAATGGTATATATAGAAGGTCAAGTGGTGAATTCAAAGTGTAAAGAATTATGTGTAAGTGTGGAAGTTTGTGAGCGAACATGCAAATCATTTTGAAGGAAGGTGTGTGCGAATTTTGAAGGATGGTTAGATATCCTTGAGGACTAGTGAAGATTTATTTGATTAGGAAGGATCTAGTGAAGTAGAATAGAGATCTATAATTAGTAATTCAGTTGCATCATTATTCAAGTCATTTCATTGTTACTTTCTTACCACGGTAGCAGTGATTTCAAAATCTCTTAACAGAGTTGGTTTAACAGCCATTTTGTAAATCCTCTAACAAGGTGATAGTTCTATTGAATTTTGTCAAAGACCTCTTACAAGGCCACTCCTAACAGGGTGATTAAATCCTCTAACAAGGTCACACCTAAGAGTGTGTTTTGTAACCTTTTACTAGGTTGGCTCCTAACGGGGCATCACTTCAGAAGAGTGAAAAATAGTAACTAGTTACATTGGTGGTTTTTCCCATATTGGGTTTCCATGTTAAATCTGGTGTCTCTTGTGTTCATGTTATTTTCTTTATGCATGCATGTTAATCACTGATGAATTATTAATATCAGTTATAATTAATACTCATTGTAATAACTGAGTTTCAACATTTCTTTGTATGTTTACCAAGTGACAATAGTAAATGGTTTAATAAGACATTGAAGGGATCTGTGGTAATATTTTTATGGTTAACCGATTCACCCCCCCTCTTAGTTACTCCATCTATATTTAAAAAAATTGGTATCAGAGCTTTTGGTACTTGCACGAAGGGTTTCAAGCACCTAAGCTAAAGATCAGGATGTCTTACAAGAGAGAAATTCCAAGGCTTAACAGAGATAAATTTTTAGCATGGCAAGGACTCATGAGACTCCATCTAGCTTCCATTAGTGATTCAGGATGCAAATATCTTGATGAAGAATATACTATTCCTACTGGCACATTAACTATTGAAGACATTGCAGAGAAAAAGAACCATAACACCATGATGATAGACATTGCATCAGCTCTCAGCTATGAAGAATTTGATGAGATCAAAGAGTGCACAACTGCTTATGCAATGTGGAACAAGCTAAATAAAATTTATGGTGGTGATGACAATGTGAAGAGAGCCAAAGTAGAAAGCCTAAGAGGACAGTTTGATCAGATGAAAATGAGAGAAGATGAAAATGTTGCAAAATATGTTGAAAGGATCAAGGCAAGTGTTAGTGCAATCAGAGCTTCTGGAGGAAAAATTGATGATAGAACTGTTATAAGTAAGGTTCTCAGAACATTACTCCCTATCTATGCAATAAGAGTATATGCTATTCAAGAAAGAAGATGTGAAGAAAATCACAATATAAATTTGGATGCCTTAGTGGGAAGATTGACAGCCTTTGAGTTGGATAACTATGACAACTATGTTCCAACTTCCAAAAATATTGAATCAGCATTTGAGGCCAAACTTTCACTTAAGAAGGGCAATAAAATAAAGGACAGCGAGTCATAGGGTGAAGAAGAATCAGAGGAAAGTTCTGATAGTGATCTTGAAGTTATTGAAGCATTACTTACAAAGAAATATTCTAGAGGCAGAGGTAAATACAGAGGTAAAACTCCCTTAATCTATTTTTCATGTGAAGAAATTGGTCATATTGCAGCTAGGTGCCCAAACAAGCAAAGCAATGATGAGAAGAAAGGTCACAAGTACAATGGCAAGAAGTATTTCAAATCATTCAAGGATAAAGGTAAGAAACCATGTTTTATGGCTAAGGATTCTAATAATAGTGAAGATGAAATTGTCTACATTACTGTAAAAGATGAATCTGATGATGATGAAGATAAGATGGCACTTATCTCTCATGTAAGCAAAAATGATACATGGATCATAGATAGTGGATGTTCACATCATATGACTAGTGATAGAACAAAGTTTGAACACCTTGAAGACTATGATGGCGGTAATGTCAGGTTTGGAAATAATGAACCTTGTTGCATAAAAGGAAGAGGATGAATCTCATTAACCGAAGAACTTATATGTGATAATGCATATTGGGTTGAAGGACTAAATCATAATCTTCTAAGTGTAGCATAGCTAATCAACATTGGATTCAAGGTTGAATTCATGCATGGAAAAGCAAGACTGTTGGATGACAAGGGAAAACTGATTGGATCAGGCAAACAAACCAAAGGTAACTTGTTTTATCTTGATCTTGGTGAATGCTCATGTTTTATTGCTCAAATTGAAGAAAGTCGGTTGTGGCACAAAAGGTTATGTCATGTAAATTTTGATAACATGGTGAAAATAAGCAAATTCAAGAAAGTAAGAGGCACTCCTACTTTGAAGAAACCTGATGTTGGTCTATGCAAGAATTTTCAGATTGGTAAAATGGGAAAGACTAGTTTTAAAAGTAAAAACTATTAGTCTGAAGATATTTTGGAAATTGTGCATACTGATTTGTGTGGACCTATTGGAATTGAAAGCTATACTAGAGAAAAAATCTTTATTCTCTTGTTGATGACTACTCTAGAATGATGACTGTTATGTATCTAAGAGAAAAATTAGAAGCATTTGAGAAATTAAAATGGTATTTGGCAAGAGTAGAAAAGGAAACAGGGAAAAGAATGAAGTGCTTGAGATCAGACAGAGGTGGTGAATTCATCTCACATGATTTCAATAAATTTTGCATTGAAAGAGGAATCAAAAGACAGGTACCCCAAGAACTCCTGAGCAGAATGGAATAGCTGAAAGGAGGAATAGATCTATCATGGATTGTGCAAGGACTCTAATTATTGAAAGGAACATTGCTATGAAATACTAGAAGGAAGCTATCAGCACTACAGTTCATACCTTAAACCAAGTACAGTTGAAGAAAGACACATTCAAAACTCCTTATGAGTTATGGTATGGCTATAAACCTAATGTAAGTTACCTAAAAGTATTTGGTAGTAAGTGTTACATCTTAAAAGAATCTAGAAAAGGAAAATTTGATGTGAAAAGTGATGAAGGAATATTTTTGGGATATTCTTGCAAGAGTAAGGCATATAGATGTTTGAATTTGTCTACTCACAAAATCATAGAAAGTGTACATGTGAAAGTTGATGAGTTTGCAGAAAAGACTGAAGAAGAAAGCAAAAAGGAACTAGAGGATTACAGGAGATTTGTTTACATTGAACCTGATACATTACATGACACATCTGTCAATAAGGAGACTACATCTACTGATCCTAGTACAATAACTAAGTCACAAGAAGAAGTTCAAACTGAGTCACAAGGACACGAGTCTTAGTCTGAAGCTACCAAGCCAATATCTGTCGAGCCTGAGCAACCAGAACCTGAAGATGAAATTCAAGAAGATGAAAATGTAACTCATTCAAGAGGAAAGGAACCTATATTGGCCAAGTATGTCAAGAGGCATCATACACCAGATCATATTATTGGAAACAAATCAGAAGGTACTATGATAAGAAGTAAACTAAAAGGTACATGTTTACTTGTTGATTTTGAACCTAGAAATGTCAAAGATGCATTGGAAAATGAAAGTTGGATTGAGGCTATGAATGAAGAAATAAAACAAATAGAAAAGAATAAAACATGGACTCTTGTACCTAGTCCTAAAGATAAAAATGTAATTGGAACAAAATGGGTATTCAAGAGTAAGTTGAATGAAGATGGTCAAGTATCAAGAAATAAAGCTAGATTGGTGTGTAAAGGATATTCTCAAGAAGAAGGCATAGATTTTGGTGAGACTTTTTCCCCTGTTGCAAGATTAGAAGGTGTAAGAACTCTACTTGCATATGCAGTACATAAAGGATTTAAGGTATATCAGATGGATGTAAAATCTGCATTTCTCAATGGTATTCTTGATGAAGAAGTCTACATTGAGCAACCTGAAGGTTTTATTGATCCAGACAAAAGGAATATGGTTTGCAAGTTACACAAAGCATTGTATGGTCTGAAACAAGCCCCTAGAGCATGGTATGAAAGATTACATAACTATCTTATTCAGATTGGTTTCAAAAGAGCTAATGATAATAGTAGTTTGTACATCAAGGAAGGACCAGATATCAAAATTGTTTTGGCAGAAATATTTGTGGATGATACTGTGTTTATAGGTAATGATGATCAATGCAAAGAATTTTCAAAGCAAATGAACAAAGAATTTGAAATGTCTATGTTTGGACAAATAAAGTTCTTTGTTGGTCTTCAAATTCAGCAAAGCAAGAATGGTATCTACATTACTTAGTCTAAATACACCAAGGAAATACTTAAGAAGTTTGGTATGGAAGATGCAAAAATAGTTGGTACCCCCATGTGTAATGGACTAAAGCTTACCAAAGATGATGATTCAAAAGAAGTAGAACAGACCTTATACAGATCAATGATTGGAAAATTATAGTATGTAGTTCATACAAGGCCTAATATTGCCTTAGCAGTTGGTATAGTAGCAAGATTCTCAGCAAAACCCAGAGAAAATCATATGATGGAAATCAAAAGAATCTTGAGATACTTGAAAGGAACTAAAGATTATGGCTTGTGGTATAAATTTGGAGACAATCTGGACTTAAAAGTGTTTATTGATGCTGATTGGGTAGGAAACATTGATGACAAAAAGAGTACAAGTGGTGGAGCATTCTTTCTTGGCAAGAGGTTGGTATCTTGGACCAGTAAAAAGAAAAATTGTACATCCTAATGCACAGTAGCAAGTAGAATATGTTGCTATAGTAGTAAAATACTCTAATATTGTTTGGTTTAAAGAGTTACTGGAAGGCATGAAGGTTGAGATCAAAGAACTAGTTGTTATGTTTTGTGATAATACAAGTGCAATAAATATTTCAAAGAATCTGGTAATGCATTCCAAAACCAAGCACATTGCTATAAAATATCACTTTGTCAGAGAATTGGTGCAAGACAAGAAAATCAAATTGGAATATATTCATAATAAAGAATAGATTCCAGATATATTCACCAAGCCACTATCTAAGGATGCATTTTTCTATCTAAGAGGTAAGTTAGGGGTCATTCCCCTATCCAAAGCTCACTAAATAAATTTTTAGTGATGCATCAACCAGAGCATATTAAAGATCAGTCAGTTGATGCAGCTTAGTCAAGGAATCATTGCATATGAATCAGTACTCAAGGTACATTTCTATTCACCTAGTATGTGTTGTATTTGGCATGTGTTGTCAAAGAGGGAGAGTTTGCTGTCATATTTCAAGAAATTTCTTAAGATTTCTAAGAGGGAGAGTTTTCTCAGAGAGTTTGAGAAGTTAAGAAGGATAGTTTTCAGTCAGAAAGAGTAGTTTGCTAACAGAGGGAGTTCTCATAGATGAGAATCAGAATGAAGCTAAGGATATGTTCCTTATTCTATGTTTTCCATGAAATTTCATTGTGCTATGACATGTTGTGTTGCCATCAATGCCAAAGAGGGAGATTGTTGGATACAATTATCTAAAGGAGATTGTTGGATTAATTGTATGTTGTCTTTGATGTCACACAAATGTCATATCAATTATCAAACTCAGTCAGTTAGCAAAGCAGTTCCTAGTGATTACTGAGCTCAGTCGGTTAAGGCAATTTTCAATGTCTACTAAGATCTCTCGGGTGTCAAAGAAATGTATGGAAAAAAATAGTGTTTACCGAGTTCACTCGGTCACCAAAGGAAATCTTTTCAGGATTAGTATTTACCAAGCAAGGTCAGCCCAATAAAGGATTTTGTTAATTTGAGAAATAAAGTTTGTTTATTCCAGCTGATTGTTGTAATGTTTGTAATAGTGCCGACTTGACAATCTGAATGGTATATATAGAAGGTCAAGTGGTGAATTCAAAGTGTGAAGAATAATGTGTAAGTGTGGAATTTTGTGAGCGAACATGCAAATCATTTTGAAGGAAGGTGTGTGCGAATTTTGAAGGATGGCTAGATATCCTTGAGGAGCAGTGAAGATTTATTTGATCAGGAAGGATCTAGTGAAGCATAACAAAGATCTGTAATCAGAAATTTAGTTGCATCATTATTCAGGTCATTTCATTGTTACTTTCTTACCATTGTAGCAGTGATTTCAAAATCTCTTAATAGAGTTGGTTTAATAGCCATTTTGTAAATCTTCTAACAAGGTGACAGCTCTATTGAATTGTTTCAAAGACCTCTTACAAGGCCACTCCTAATAGGGTGATTAAATTATCTAACAAGGTCACACCTAATAGTGTGTTTTGTAACCTTTTACTGGGCTGGCTCCTAATAGGGCATCACTTCAGAAGAGTGAAAAATAGTAACTAGTTACATTGGTGGTTTTTCCCATATTGGGTTTCCATGTTAAATCTAGTGTCTCTTGTGTTCATGTTATTTTCTTTTCTTTATGTAGGCATGTTAATCACTGATGAATGCTTAAGATCAGTTATAATTAATACTCACTACAATAATCAAGTTTTAGCATTTCTCTATATGTTTACCAAGTGACAGCAGTAAATGGTTTAATAAGACATTGAAGGGATTTGTGGTAATATTTTTGTGGTTAACTGATTCACCCCCCCTCTCAGTTACTCCATCTATATTTCAAACAACAAGTTGCTTTACAACTGGTATATTTTAAATGCTTAACATATAAAACATAAAAGAGTACAACATAAAAGTAAAGAGACAACAACAAAATATGGCAGAAGTTGCAGTGTATTTGTATTGAAATTAACTTGCCAATTACATTAAAAAATCAATTGCTCAGAAGGTCAGACACCAAGATTACAAGTCTGTTTCAAAGCAACTCTGTTCAACTTTTTTTTTACTATCTCCCCTCTTTCAAAAATGAGCATACAACTCTATATATACATCTCCCTCTCAACCATCTTGGAATTCCCTTATGAATAGGAATGAAACAAGCTTCAGATGGTTGGGAACCCTAACCCTAAAAGCATAAGAGACAAAACAAAAAAGACAAAATACAATGCGCCCTCAGGCGGTGGAAAGACAAAAATTGTTTTGGCTTGTTCTACATCCTGAATCACTGATAACTGAAAACTTTGTCTACAAGTCTTCATGATAGCTCCTTAGTTTTTATGAGATATGGTGACCTCCATCTCAGGCTAACCTACACCATTCTTTAATGATAGCTTATCATCCCTATATTCTAGGCTCAGGTGTTAGATACTCTAGATGTCCTCTTCACTCTTCATCTAAAATATCTAAGTCAACTACGACAGATTTAACCCTTTTGGGCTTTGTCAGTTCATCCCATGAAGTTACTTCATCTTTTGAAGGCCATTTGAAACTTTGAACAATTTGTAGTTGTGCCTTCTGTCTCTCTCACCTGACATCTCTTATCGCTTTGACATCTGTAATGAACTTGGTGAGATCTGTCTCAACTTTTATTACTTCATCTAGGGTTTTGTTGAAGCTCTCCATGTCCACATTACTATCCTCACCTAAAAATGCCTCTTTCCTAGGCAATAGAAGATCAACATTTGATCTCCATTAATCAAGACTCTTAATGGTTCCATTAGTACTCAAAATTGAGGGAATAAATTTATTGGAGCAAGAGTTGAGCATGGCTAACTTAGCCTCAATCAGATTTGCCTTACCCTTTAAAAGTGGTAATATAGCCTTCACTCTATCAATCTCCTCACCAACCCTCTCAACTATCTCTAGAATATTACTACTCAAAGATTGAGCAAAAATTAATCTTTCAAAAAGGGGCGCCTTGAAACACCATACTACATACAAACCACTCAAAATTTGTACATAATTACCAACCTCCCTCTGTAACTCTGGCAATTTTCCACATGCATCAAATCCTAGTTCAAATTTATCCTTAATTGTATTTATCCCGTGGCTCAAAATATTGAAAAGGGCTTGTAAAATAGCCTCATTCTTTTCTTCATTTATTTTCTTCAGCTTTGCTACCACCTCTTCTTCTGTCATTGCTTGTACTGTGGATTGTTCTAGAGGTGCAGGGGATGCTACATGAATACTATCAAGATACTCTTCTAATTCAACTGCATGTCTCTCCAGTGCTCTATTCCTTACTATTATCAAATCTCTATCCTTTACCAGTGTAGTATAACCTTCTAAAAGATCACCATACCTCTCTGATAGTTTCTTAGTCTTATCCTCATTTAACTTCTCAAATTGGGTCAGCACCTAAGAAATCTCTAGGTCCCCTGTATTGTGGATTGACCACACTATTTTATCCCCCTCCATCTATTCTTTCACATTCAAAATTTGTGCTTTCTTGTCTTTAGGATAAAGACTCCACATGGCCAAGGCTTGATTTTTTGGGCTATATCCAAACCCTCTTACTATGTCCCCTACTTGGGTTTCTGATGACAAAGTGACATCTTCTTTCCTCTTTATCTGATCAATTATGAAATCTGAATACAAACTCCACCCAGGCGCCAGTAGCATTTTGCTCCATTTTACTAGTTTTCTAGCCTTATCTAGAGTTAGAGTTTCACTCTCTAGGTCATATTCTTTCAATTGCTGTAATGCCTCTTCTAGCACTTGACCCTCCTTTTTTATTTGTACACTTGAGGCCACTTGTTGTTGTTTATGCCACACCAAAAAGCTTTTGAATTCCTCTAAATTGACAAAATTGTCATCATTTTGGAAAGCATCTTGCTCAATTATTCTTTCATCTAGGCTCAGTAGTTAATAACTTTCTTCTTCCTCTCTAAAGGTTCACCAGTTAATAACTTTTGTTTTTTCTTTTGAGGCTCAACAGTATCCTCAGATTTAGGCAATTCAACAAGATCTACATTTTCTTTTTCTTCTTCAGGCCATTCAGCCCTTGGTTGTTCCATAGTGGGTGGACTATATATAGGATATCCACCATCACTATCCTCATCACACTCTGATTCTAAATGGGCCTTTTTGCCTTGTTTAGCATTATCAATTTGGTCTTCGACAGACCTCATCAATGTATGAAATTGAGCCATCATTTGCTCAAGTTTTTGTAAGTAAGGTAAAGTGGGAAAGAATCCCCCAAATGTTAATCCTTGACTTTTCAACTATTTTTCAACATTATACAAAGTTTCAATTGATGGAGTCTTTTCTCCACCTCATTATCCTCAATAATGTTTCTAATTATATCTTCTTTAGGGTACTCCTCATGCTACTTATTAAAAGGAATGCTATGCATGTAATATTTCCATGCAGCGGCTATAAAACCCTTTGTGTCTACATACCTAGATGATGCTGAAAACATGCAATAATTCTCCAACCAATCATTAACTCTATTGAGAGCTCCCTTTCCAATTGTAAGATAATGCACTATGAAGTGTCGAGGAGTGAAAGTTCCTTTTCTGTGGGAAGCTAAGTGTTCTTTTTCTGGCAAAATCAATTGCCAGATAGACTCTAAAAATGCAATTCTTGGTGGAACATAAAATGGGAGAAGATGGGGAGGCTGAGGGCATCCATAAACCCTAATCATTGTATAACTATTCTCATAGAAAATGTCTCCCCAATTGTGACCCTTGGTCCTTATGGACAAACTGTTGGGGTCTCACCAATTGCAGGACCTTGGTGGACAATCTTGTACAATTTATTCCTAGACTTTGGAGAATTGGATACGAAATCCAATTCTCAAATACATGAAAATCATGCCTAGGGTAGGAAGGACTCCAAATTCCTAACCAATACTGCATAGGGTTAGGCACTCCATTCCATGTATCTATGGCTTGAGATCTTGCAGGTTGATGAGATTATAATTGTGATACACAATAAGATGCATCAACAAAGAGTAGTGCATGAATTTATGCATAGAGCCAGATGTGAAATTCTTCAAAGAGAGTAAACCCTCACGCATCTTGTTTATTATATACCCAATATAATCATATCCTTTGCTTACTAGAGGGCTTTGAAAATCCATAACTAGCATCAGAATGTTAGAGGTGATCCTCTTAGGGCCACCATCAACTCCCAAAACTTGGCATATCCCATATGCAATGTATTTTATATAAAACTTCAAGTCCTTGTAAGCATATGGAATCGGCCCAGCCATTGCCACAATATAATTCCTGTTCTCCTTAGGCATATGGTTTTTAATCTTCTTAGAGACTAACACTGCTTCTCTGACATACCTATTGGCTTGAGATTTTAGGTCAATTTCCATAGCCATTGGAATCTGAATTTCGAATGCCCTCATGAAGGAGTTTCTGTCTAGGGTTACCAAGGGTGAACCATCATCCTTTCTGATAGTTTTGGATAGAGGATCATAGCACTGAGCTAGCATCAGTAATGTGTCAACATCAAGAAAAACCTTAGGAGCAATTAAGTTTGCTAACCCTGATGTCCAAGGGTTTGAAACTGTTACCACACTATCACGGTTCTTATAAAAATATGAAAAAAGGCACATGCCTATGAGTTCAGGCATCTTAGCATCTCTACAATAGGCTAAATCATCCATGAAATAGTCATCACTAACCTTTTTATTTTTGGATTGAACTGGGAAAAAGAGTGAGGAATTCATCAAAAAAACTTTCCTTTACTTTATCTTTAGATCCTCAGCTGGTGGAGGTTCTGCTTGCTGTTGGTTGACTCTTGTTGTCTTAATTTTTTGAAAATTCTCTGCAAATCACTGGTCACACTGTAAATCTAGAAAGCTTTGAAAACTTGATGCTCTGTACTCTTCAATATGTTCTGTAACTCTCAAATGAGTAGCGTCTAACTACTTTACTCCTCAGAATTGAATGCACCACCATTTCCTGACACCAAAATGTCAATTCTATCATTACTGCACATGAACAGGTTTTCAATTTACTAGTTGTAGCTCACAATTTTCAAATTCAATTATTCAAAGACCTGGTGACTAAAAAAAATCTCACAGTCGCCCAAAAAATATTGTCACCTTTATGAGGTTTATGAGACCAGGCGACTAAGAGAGCACCTCGTAGTCACGAATTTTTTTTCTTTTTTATGAATCCATTTTGAGATTTAGTGATCACAAATTTTTTGATCTAAAGACTTAGCGACTATAGTTAATCTCTTTAATTTTTCCATTCTGAGATTACCCGATAATAGTCTAATCCTTAGTCGCGGGTAAAACATTTCTCTTTACGAGATCACGTGACCAAATTCTCTTTCAACCTCCATTACGAGATTTGGTGATAATAGACAAATTCAAGGTCGTGGACCATTGTTGACTTTTCAAACTTCTTTTTGAGATATCCTGACTTGGTCATCTGGAGATTTGGCAACTAAAAATAGGAATCCTTAATTTATCTCATCATGAGATCTAGCGACTATAGTTGCACTCATTATCGCGACAACTTTATTTTGTCTTTGAAACATTCAGTGATTATCCAACCTGGAGATTTAGCGACTACCCTGAGATCTCTTAATCATCGAAACCTTCTGACTTTTCAACCCTCTTCTCGATACTTCGCAACTATCATTGATCTTCTTCTTTTCTTCATCCTACGGTCTACATTAAGTCGTGAGAGAAATTTTGACTTAACCGTTTGATTCAGCGACCATGAGACTAACCATGTCACCGAATCACTAAATAAAACACTCAACTGCTAGGCCTTTAACCATTACATTAATCTTAACTTGACCAGGACAAATCTGGAGACTTGGCGATAGAGAGTTTTGCTAAATCTCACAGTCTTTCACTTAATTGGGGTTTAGTCCCAAGAACATACGACTGAGGGATTCTCCAAGTCATGAGAACATTTCTTAATCTTGAGTTACATTTGGAGATTAAATACTAGTCGTCGATCAAAACTTCATCTTGCGGCCATCATCAAATCTAGCAATCTTTCATCACTTGACCGCTGGATCTGGAGACTTGAAGACAACCACATCATTGAATCGCTAACTATGTAGAAGATAACTGCCAACATTGGAAGATCACGTGACCATTGAAAATCCAAGTTATTGAATAAAAAGATGAACCGTAAGAAGACTCAGAGACTTGGTGACTATCTTAAAATAATACCGTAGCTCCATTCAGAGACTCAGCAACTAAGAGGAGAACTCATAATCATCGAACCAAAGACCACTTTAATAAATCATCCTGAGATTGCCCGACCATAGGTAATATTCTATCTAGAGACCACATGACTATAGTTCATTTCTTAATAAATTTCTCACACCAATCACTAGATCTCGAGAAAAACATTCTGAGACCTAGAGACTAAGAAAGGAAATCGCTAAGTCATTTGATAATAAAGAATATTCCAAAGTGCATCTGAGATCAGGCGACAAAGGTTTTTTAGGAAACTGCTACATATGAAGGAATATTCTAATTTCTTTGTGAGACTCAGTGACTTAAAGAGGAAATAAAAAGTTCACATGCTTATATCAATGCTTAAGTGACTTGATAAAGTAATAGAGAAATAGAAAGCCAATAGCCACAACTAGGGTTTTTCTAATTTTTCAAGGCAAAAAGTCTGAAACTTAGGGTTACTCACCTATGGCTTGAAAATTCAATGAGAGAGACCAAACCAAAACTCAAAATTTTGACTAGGAAAAGACTAAAACCAGAAATACTACCAAAAAGCCCATAGAAAATAATCGAATAAATGATAGAACTTGGATTTGATCAAGAATAAGCAATTGATGATTTAGCAAAAATGCTAGCAAGGGGCTAATAGTCTAGATGACCATTTTTAGGTGTATACATTTGCCCCTCTTTGACTAATGTGAGATCAATTTGGGATCACATGCAGTCAAAGAATAGATCAGCTAAGAAAGCAAGCAATAGTGATCTGACTCCAAGGAATGAAGTGCAGAGAGATAGCAAATCCTGCATGGTCAGCCTCGTAGCAATAGTACTGAACACTTAGGAAAGAGATGGACAGTATCAGGACTCAAGATAAGAACTAATATGTCAAGCAAAAAGATAGATCGATCAGAGAAAATGGAATGGTCAAGCATATGCTCTGGAGAATAGCCAATAGGATATGATGTGTTTGCCCCCTTGGGATCGAAAGTGAAATTAGGTAGAGGGAATGTAGAAGCAAGAGAAACATGATCAAATCAATAGAAATCATAATCAAGGATGAAAGATGACAGAATAACCATCAAGCAGTGAAGATATGCCCCAATAAAGATTGAAGAAGAGATGAAATGAATGAAAGACTAGAAGGTTGAAAGAGATGAAGATGAAGAAATGAAGAATGTCCTAGCAAAGAGCGAAGGATTAGGCCTCAAAAGGTCAGCCAACTACGTAGAAGAAGGGAAAAGCGATTTGGACAATCAAGGTGAACTCAGATTTCAATTTTGATCCTAAAATGAAGAGAAAATGATTGGATATGAAAGATAAGAAGTGAAAGACATGATCGGGAAGAAGTGAAAGGTGAGTGCAGTTTGACTAATAAGTCCATGAAAGATGAAAGGAGAGCTCTCTCCATATGCAAGATGCACAACTAAACTAACATGAACCTAAAAATGCAAGATACTATGAAAAGTGGTTTACTTGCAAGCTTACAAAGCTTTTAGACTCTAATTTTCATCATCGAGAGTTATTGGTACCGTCACAAGATCATACAATACACACTAGTATAACTATGTGGATCTGAATATGTTCTATATCAGATAGGAATGTGGGAATCCCACCTAGGCATCAAAGACATATAGGTCAAGATGACTAGTGCAGTGAGGTTCCCTAAGTTTTCTATGGCAAGATTATACTCGCATTAAGACACAAGGAAAGTCAAGATGACTATAAGTATGCACTTCTGAAAAATAGTCAAGGATGATACCTTGTAAGTCCTTTGTGTCAAGTGGAACAAGCATAAATGCTAATGACAGTGAGGACCAAAAAAATATACCCACAAGAAGAAAGCAAATAAAACATGTTCTCATGCCCCAGTCTTGTAGCTCAGCATCATCGAAAACTATTAGGGAGAGAACACTCAGCAAAGAAATCATCATAGACAGCACACAAAGAAATAAAGAAAATTTCAGCAAGTCAAGTGTTTAAGTGCATGTGTGTAGGTCATAGAGTCAAACTGAGTATCGCAATTGCTAGTGAGAAATATCATATCATGCTAGACTATGGGTAAGATATCTGATAAGTGTTCAGAAACACTCGACGCTGGGATAGTGTTGAAAAACACAATCGGGGTGGTGTTGAAAAACACCATTTGCAAGGTGCCTAAGAAACCCAAACGCAGAAAGAGACCCAAGATAAGCTAGAATAATGTATGCCCCCTAGACTAAGACAAGAGTCAATTCCAGGCTAGGAGAGGCAAAGTGGAAAGTGGAGCGGAGGAGTGCCACGCAAGACTAATAGACATAGGTGCAAAGGTCTCAAGCAGCACCTGTTTTCAGGTTTTCACCACTTGATAGATTTTTTTTTAAAAATTTTTTTTGTATTTTTGCTACCAAGGCGTCTGTTTCCAGGTTTTCACCAAGGCACTTTTTCAATTTTTTTTATTTTTTTACTTTTTTTTAGTGAGACATCAAAGCACTTATTGCTAGGTTTTCACTAGGATGCTCATTTTTTTAGGACATTTTATGGTTTTTAGGATTTTTTCAACATCATATATATTTTTTTTTTTGGAATTTTTTCAGGATCAATAAATATGTACAAAGAGCTCAAGAACCTTAGGCATAGAACTTCTACAAATGTAGAACATTGATAGGCATGGTAAGCTCTGCTTCCTCTGATGTAGATAGCTGATAGGCCCTAGGCCTAAATCCTGCTACTATGATAATACAAGGCCCTACCCAATAGGAACCAGCCCTAAGCAATATCTGAGCTAGCATGAGATCATCAAAGTGTGATCCACATATATCATCATGGACTTCAGCTAGCACTTTGTTTGACTCCTCTATTTCTTGATACTTAAGGAGAGTTTCATCTAGACCCTTCCTATACAGGTCACCGGAGATGAGGGTAAAGTGTGAGGTATGGTGAAGGAGTTGGTACAGTGGATTTGGAGGGATAACGTAATATGGGAGATAGGAAAAGATGGTGGCATTGTAGGAATTGTGAGCAGGATAGTGTAATTCTTCCACTAGGAACTTGAAGTGGGATTTATGCTTTGTCAATTGTAAAATGGATGCTGAAGTAACCAATGCATTAGCAGCTTTGATCTGAGTTCTAGGAATGTGCTAAAATATGACAGATGTGAAATAATTCTTGAAAAAGTTCACCATTTTTTTGTAGAGAATCAGCTTGTCATTTTTTATTTGATAATCATCATTTTGGAGCAGGTTTTTATTTCTACTTTCTTTAGGTTCAGATAATGCCACAAAGTGGTTTTCACCATCTAACCATTGCTCTTTTCTTTTGATTTTATGATTGAGATACTTGATTTTTGATTCAGTCCTTTTTGTTGCTAGTTCACTGGTAGAAGAAGTAACAGGTTCAATGGCATGTTGATCCTGGGTGGACCAAGCTATGAGATCTGATTTTATGAGATGAAATGAAGTGACTAGTTCAATAGAATTTATGTGAGGGATGTCATCTTTGGTGACAAGAGAGGTTGAGCCTATAGGGTAAGCTCTGAAAGTGTTAAGATCTAGACTTGTCATAGAAGGATGAGCATGGTCCACTAAAGCAATATGTGGATTAAACTCATCAAACCCTACACGAGACTCATCAACTATGTTGGGTTGGTCACCATAAGTATGAACCACATCCACTTCCATATCCACTTTAGAAGATCCGTCGGAGAGAGTATCCCATTCATATTCATTTGAATCTATTGTTACACTTCTACTAGGATGCTTGCACCAAGAAGGTTTAGGACATTTAGAAGTAGAGGCTTCAATGTCATTATGTGTGAGATCACTTCTTTGCATTAACTGCAAAATATTTCTTCATTGTCTAGCTCAAGGATCAAATTCATTATCGCTAGACATAGAAGCTTCAGCTGAATCATGGGTAGGTATGTGTTCTTCTCCCCAAAGGAGTGAAGTAGAAGGAAGATCATCTCCTATTTGAGCCATAGTGTGTAGTGGTGACTCATCTATATCTGTGTCTGAATCACTAATCATGGGAGCATTTCTAGAACATGTAGGGAGGTCATCATTGGCACCATATCCTAGACCTAAAGTAATCTTAGAGAGTCAACCATTAGTATGACTCAAAGGATCAACTAGGGCATGCCCATTATCATTTATAGGTTCGTGACCTTGATAGCCCATTTGCTACAAAAATTTATAGCCTTTACCATAGCGCTTAGGAGAAATAGGAGTAGAAATAGTGGTACTATCTTCTTCATCTCTATAGATCCATTATCTAATGGTTTGTTCTTCTCTTTCTTCCTCTAGGGTACGGACGCTTGAACAAAATTACCAAAAATCATCATGGCAGAAGCAGAAGGCTTCATCTTATCAGGAGGTTTACCATATGATCTAGGAGAAGTAGGCATAGCAGCAATGGAATCCAACATGTACTCACCCATACCAAGGCTCATCATCTTAAAAGTTTTCTCAGTAGTAGCTAGGGATGCAGTAGGATCATTAGAGGGTTTTTTGTGAGGAACAAATGTTTCAGCAGCAACAAGAGTATTGATAGCAATAGTATGATCCCCGGGGATCACAATTTCAGCTCCTTTATGTGGGAATTTGACACACTGATGGTATGTAGAAGGCACATCTTGCATGTCATGGATCCAAGGATGACCCAAAAGAATGTTATAAGAAAGTGGGATGTCTGATACTTGGAACATAATCTCTTTTGTGACAGGGCCCACTCGGATAGGTAACGTGGCAAGACCTTTGGAAGATCTTTCAACTTCATCATATGCTTTAATAGTAATTTTTCATTTAGGATCTACAACAAATTCTGACAAACCCAATTGTTGCACCACATTGAAAGAAACAATATTTAACCCTGCACCATTGTCTATTAGGACTCAGCGGACTCGGGTATGGTAGACCATAACTTCAATATGTAAGGCAAGATTGTGAGGGTGACTAATAGATACGTCATCTTCTATAAAAAAGGATAGATAATGAGGTGATGAGATGTGGTTGACCATAGCCTGGAACCTATCTGGGTCAATTTCATTAGGGACATTAGCTCTACGCAAAGCCTTTTCAAGGATCTCTTTGTGCAAAGGGGATAGCTCAAGAAACTCAAAAATAGATATCTGTGCGGGTGTCCATTGCAACTGATGGACAAGATCATAGCTAGACAAAGCTAAAGGAACTACTGGTTTGGAAGATGAGGCTTGTTTAGGATCAGGTGCAGTTTTAAGGACCAGTTTCGCTTGGCCCCTAGTAACAGCATTCAGTGTCTCACTTCGAGAAGATGAACTACCACATGTTTGCAAGACCAACTTTGGCATACCATGATTGGCTATATTATCATCTTGAGGTTTCATCATAAGAACACTCTCAATGGGCTCTACCATGTTCATCACAGGTGAATCAGAAGTATATGTATAGTTGATCTTAGCATCATGATTCTTCTTATGTGCTTGAGAGGTTTCACCTTTGTCATACTTAGGTAGAGGATCTTTGAAAGTTGTGTGATCAAAATTTTTAACTAAGCCATCTATGAGAATTGTGCCTCCCTCAATGAGATCTTGTATAGAATCTTTAAGCATGAAACAATTGTTAGTCTTGTGTCCCTTGTTTGTGTGATAGTGGCAGTAATGATCTCGTCTCCACCAATCAGGCTTAATTGGCAGATCATAGGGACGAGTTTTCTCAAGAAGTGTAAAATAATTATTGGCAACCAAAGTCTTAAGAATCACATCATATGGTTCAGCCAATGGGGTATAGACCCATCATTGGAATTTCTTCTTAGGTTTGTATGCATTCTGAGGCTTAGGAGCATTTTGAGTGTTGGCAGCTTCTTGTAGTTTTTCTATGTAGATGACATTAGAGAGGTTGAAAGAAGGCTCTTTAGCTTTAGGGACATCTACAACCCCATCATTAACAACATACTTATTTCTATTCCAAGGTTTTTTCTTGTCTTTTCCATTGCCTCTAGTATCTTTATTTATAACGATATCCCCCTTTCTGATGGCCACATCCTCAATCCAATATGCACTTTCAACCATGTCATTGAAAGAGGAGAAAAATTGTTTCCTTAGATCATAATACAGCTCAGGCACAAGAGTGTTGAAAAAAATGTCAATCTTTTCTCTCTCAGGTAGCTGACGAGGATATCGAGAATACAATGACCTCCAACATTGCAAATAAGTAGCAAATAAATATCCTTGGTTTTGTCTCAAAGCACCAAGATCTATCATGGTGATAGGCTATTGGATATTGTATGAATAGTGCTGTGTGAAGCGTATAGCCAACTCATCAAAAGTCTTCAAAGGAGGTGTCAACTTTGCAAACCATTCTAAAGCTTTTCCTTTTAAGCTTTAAGGGAACAGTCATAGCAAAAATGTGTCTTCATGAAGAAAGTCCATGCTAAGAGTGTAAAAGTGATGCACATGGTCATGGGGATCACCATTTCCATCATATTTGTCATACTTGGGAACCTCAATATCCCTAGGAAATGGGACCATGTATAGACTTTTATCAAAAGGAAGAGCACAAATTGATTCTAGAAAAGAGACCTTTGGAGGCTCTCTTTCTATTGCCATTTGGGTAAGGCATTGATTTGTGTAACATAGTTCTTCCTAAAGGACTTCCAATTTAGTTGGTACTCTTTGTTGGACAATTTGTCTGGCATCATAGCTGGGAGGAAGCTTGTATCCTCTAGAAGTCATATATTGGAAATATTGGTTGCCATTACACTCTAAAAGCTTAAGCATCTTTCATTGGGAGTCCTCATCTTGTTCAAATGCATTAAGATCCTCACTAGAAATCTATCAACAGCCTCTTCCTCATGGTGAGAGGGAGGTGATCTAGGAGGTGAAGAAGGTACAACAAAAGTTCATCTCGAAGGAGACCTTGGTGGCGTGTTGTTACCATTGTTGCCACTGGTGCCAAAGAAAGGTCTATTTTCATAGCTACTAGTCCCGGGTTGTTCATGGGACATTTCTCTTGAAGTCATGCACCTAGCAGCTTCCATTAAGCTTTTACTATACTCTCTATCCAAGAGTGCTTGTTTATCTCTTTGCTCAAAGTGTTCTTACATATGATGATATCTCTCTTGTTTGTTCATAGTAAGTGAGACACTGTCTGTGTTTTTGGGAGTTTTGAATGTGAAAAAGAGGAATCCTCCTTTGTACCATGGGGTAGCCTTAGAATCCTCAGAAATAGAACTGTCATTATGAGCGGGCGCTTGTGAGCATCTAGTTGGAGAAGGTAACTAAGTGTAATTGAACAAAGGATGATTCTCCTGCTCAAATTGAGACTGAGTTGTAACTGGCATGAAAAAGAATTGTTGGTCAACCAATAAAATGAGACAAATTTTCTTAGATGTTGAGATAAGAAAAAGCCAATGATGATCACTTGTTGAGATAGAATAATAGAGATGGCTGGTCAAAGAACTCAAGAACTTATAGCAATCAATTAACACAAGCCTAGATGTGAGCAAGAAGCTCGATTAGCAAGTAGCTAGATAGGTAACCATGTTTTGACAAGTGATAAAAAGTGACATTTGATAGGCTCATATCCAATAGTTTTAGCTCATTTGTTTCAGTCTAGAACAAATCTAAGCATGTAGACAACAAGCCAGCTTCAGATAAGAATAGGAAAAGACAAACTATGATTGGTTAAAACTCAAGTTTAACAACTCCAGATTGCAATAGAGATAGGACAATAGAATGACTCAGGGTGACAGTTACCAGGCAGACAGGGCGACACTTTAAGATCACTAGGTGACACTTTGCGCTACACAGGATGACATTTTCCAAACTATTGGTGTGACACTTTCTAGGCAAGTAGGGTGACAAGTGTTCAAGGATGAAATGTCACGTGATATTTCTTAGAATAGGGTGCGACACTGTTCCAGGGTCGTATGACTCTTTGACCAGTGAACATAAAAAACTTAGTTTTGGAAGTAATTGATCAATGTTTTAGTCTGGTAAGGTCGATTTCACAGTTCAATATATAGTAACAGTAGATAATGGACAAGTTTGCAAATAGTAGGTGGTCAAATATGTCATAAAACACTTGCACAAGGGTGAAAGCAACCTTGCCAAGATAAGCAATTGTGATATCAAAACTGAAAATCTATGAGCATTACTGTGATTTTTGAGTATGCAAGAACATTTACACAGGTATAGCACAACGAGAACACTTCAAGAACTTTCTATCCTAAAAAGACAATGCTCAATACTTAGCAATGTGGCCCACAACTTGATGCTCCATTTCCTCACACAAAGTGGTTGCCCACAATAGATATTGGCTTTGTCATGGAAGTGCCAAAGACATAACCAAAGGAACACATATGGTGAGTAATCTTGGGGTGATCTAGGTTATTCCACTTGGATCAATCCTTGCACCAAAAAGCTAAGTGGCAAAATAGGGTGGCCTCTAACTATGGTTCTTAGTAAGGGCTTCCATTCATAGCACCCCTCTTGCTCCTCAAAAAGGACTAGGACCTTGCGGCCTCAAGAGTACCTTAAGCATTCTTGCTCAACATTTTCCTCATGGTCACAATCCCACAAGTACTCACATCAAGTGAAGAAAAGTGCTATGTCTACCAAGGTTTTGTGTCCTTGATAGCCTTAAGATTATAGTGGGTTGGAATAGCTCGGTATTAGCTTGTCCCCACTTGGGTCTTTCCTCTTGATTGCTCAAGATCAGGCCCGCTAAAGGATTCTAAAGATCTAAATAAAGAGTGGATCAATTTATGAGGTTCAAGGTTTTTGTTTCACCACAAGGGTGAAGAGCATACTCCCCTATCTCAAAGTTTTCTCCCAAACACACCAAGCAAATGTTCAATTACCGTCTTGCTTTCAAAATCCAAAGATGGATCAAGATTTTATGGTTCACCACAAGGGTGAAGAGAATACTTCTCCTACCACCCAAGAATTCCTACAACAAGATATTATGTTCTTATGAAATGAAACAACTAGTAATTGCCACACTTTGAAAATGAAAATAAACAACAAGCACTTGATTGGGTTTTTATGCTTTGGGAAGCTCAACAAAAATTGTTAGTAGCCCTTGTGCATTTGAAGCTTTGACATGTGTTCTTTTGAGGAAATAATTTCAAAAAATGAGAGCACCTACAAGCACAACTTGTTAGCTCCACAATGGTTAGCACATAAAAAATCAAATAATCTACAAGTAAATTAGCTCATCAAATAGAAAATTTTGAAAATGAACCCAACATGGTTAGATCAAGCTCGGAAAGAGCTTTCCAATGATATATCACACTTAAAATTTTGATACCATTTGTGAAAATTTCTAAAAAATGGGTGCCACTTTTCCACAGTGGCACGGATTTTGAAAATGCTGAAATTTTCAAAAAGATAGCAAAAAACTCATAACTACTCACTGTCAGGCATAGGCAATAGTATAGTCACCAGAAAGGTCACGCAACACTATATAGTATACTGGGGCAACATTATCTTTCTGTGCTACACTTCTTTGTACTTGCAGGTGACAAAATGTTCTTAATAGTGTGACATTATCTGCCAAACAGTGTGACATTCTTAATTGGTAAAGTGTCGCACCGCTATACAAGAAACTATTGCATCACATTGGTGAAAAATATCATATGACACTCTGAGACAGAAAACCAGAGATCGAAAATAAGCTAAAAAAATGAAGAAAATTTTGACGAAAATGCAAAAAATAAAAGGACAAAATGCTAATGTTCTGCCCCACGGTGGGCGCCAAAAATGTACACACTAAGACGTGCACTTCTCTAAATCATTTCTTCCAAGAGAATCCATGGATTGAAAACCTTGAGAAATTGATTTAGAGCTCCCTAGGCATGGAGTGCAAGGGTGTTAAGAATGCTCTCAGCTAGAGCTATTAAGCCAATAACCTTGCTAGTAAATCATGCAATGGGAGATTCAATGAGACAATGGCAAGAATGCCAATATCTTCAAGAATCCAAATAGAGATGAAATGCAAGCTATGCTAAGAATGAAAATGCAAGCTATGCTAAGAAAATGAAAGTTAGAAGTATTACAAAGCCTCCTAATTAAGCTAGATGAAGTAATCTAGAGCATAAAGGAAACTAAGCTAAGTATGAAGCTATGAATGCTATGATAATGCAAGAAATGAAACTATGATAACATGTAGATACAAAAGCCAAGAATGCTCCAAATCTTCAAAAAGCTCCAAAGTGGCCTAGAAAACCTGCAACATAACATTAGTATAAAAAGTTGGCGATTTAGAATGAAGAAGAGAGCTCTCCTTTTATAAGAAATGAGAAGGAATGGACCATGGAGATTAAGAGGCAAAATATTTAACAAACAGTGGAGCATCAAAGAGGAGCAATCCATGTGCACAAGTATCCTCCAATGAGAAAATAAGAGTTGAATTTTGTGCCCATATGAGACAAAAAGTGATTTTATTCTTTTTATAAAATAAGAATAATGTTTTATTTGTGCAACTTAGGATAAGAGGAAAAGTGGGAGGCTTTTTATTTAATCAAAAGAGGAGGAAAATCCTTTTAATTAAATAAAGACTTAGGATAATATGGTTAGCCCATAGAAAATAATCAAATAAATGATAAAACTAGGATTTGATTAAGAATAAGCAATTGATGATTTAGCAAAAATGCTAGCAAGGGGCTAATAGTCTAAATGACCATTTTTAGGTGTATACAGTGAATAGCGACTGCATAACTTCACTTCTACTAATTATCAGACTCTACATCCATGAATGTAACATCACTAACATGTCTCCATCACATATCCAAATGCACAAGGCTTGATGATAAATTTATGGACAATCATTCACAAAACACTGCCATTAACTCTGTTAGGAACACTGCTGACACAAGCTGCTATATAACTATCTATACTAATAGTTAACCTCTACATCCATGATATCATGTAGATAAAATTTCCATGCTATATATACTAGAATCTTACTGCATAAGTCTTCCATGCATGTTAATTACTGATGCAGGAGCATCCTGGGTGTAAGAGCAATCTTGCATCACCCAAAAATATTTATGTTTTTGCATTAAATAAGGGCTATCTTGTGCAGAGCTACTATTTATGAAAACTTGCTATTTTTAGTAAGTTGGTCTTATGATCTCAGAATGTTCTGATTTTACAAGTGGAGGTTCATCTCAGTCATATTAGCCTACCAGCAAAGTTTCATGGCTAGATCAGGTCTAGTTTTGAAGATATTGAAGATTTTTGGTATTGGCAGCAGGGTACAAAAACTTTGAACTCAATTTTGAAGGATTTAGAGGCCCTGGATGAGGTCAAAAATTTGGGTGACAAGCACTTGCGCTAGTTAAGCCTATAGGGCACTTCATGGCATTTTTGAAATGGAGTTATAATAGTCAATCGGGTCAACTGGTGATGACTTATGGTCTCCGAAAGTCGGGCCACCTGAATTGGTGAAAAATAATTTTCCTTCAAAATTTTTGTTCGAGTTTCAAAAGTTATTTTGAGCTGACATTGATGTAATAAATAAAAAATAAAATAATTCTAGGTTTGGTTGGCCCTTAGGGCTAAATTTCTGGAACCTTCTCGGGCGGTGGAAAATGCCTATATAAAGAAGGCCTGTAGTGTTGTCTAGGGCAGTTCTGGGTAGTAGATCTGGGTATTGATTCGAGGCTTTGTCCTATAGAATATTGTAAGGGAATGCCCATGTGGCTTTGCATAATATAATTCTAAAAGTTTGTAATTCCACATTTGTGGAGATAATAAGAAGCCAATTTTTTGTTCTTGCATATTATTGTTGTTGTTTCTCTATTTCTGTTATGTGTTTTTGGTATTAAGAGGAGCACCCTTCATCAAGTGGAATTAGAGCAGGAGTTCCTGAGTGTGTAAATAGATCACCGACTGTGAGGTAGTTTACACTAGGACCGTTGTTAGGGTTTCAGCACGCATCATGAAAATACCTCCATAAAGGGAACGTGGTAGAAGAGGTGGTGTTGTAACACCTAAGGTTAGAGCACTCCAGAGACAAGTGCAAGTATTGCAAGAGGAGATTCACAGAGGAATGAATCTTAATGTTAGAGATGAAAGCGAGGATGTAGGTCATAGTATTGTTCAATTTTTCCTCTACTTTTAGGGAAAATTGGTATGCCTCTTCAATAATGTTCATTTGAACCAAATTCAACTCCTCTTGAATGCTCGGCCTTAACCCATTAAGGTAACGGACAACTTTCTCCTTATCAGCTTCTGGATGGCCTGTTCTGATGAGGATTCGATAGAACTCCTTTGTATACTCCTAAATAGATCTTCCTGCTTGCTTCAAACTTTTCATCTTCTTCAGAAGGTCAAGCTCATAATCAATAGGAATGAACTGTCACTTCAATTTATCCACCATTCGATCCCATCTTGTGATTTTATCTTTCCCTCTTCTATTTCACTCCAATTGAATCTCTTGCCACCAGATCTTCACATGACCTTTCAGTCAGGCCTTCGCAAACTTGACCTGATCAGGATCCTCAATATCTTCATACTCAAAATATTCTTCACATTCATTGATGTAGTTGATATATTCCTCTAGGTTAAGATTCCCTAAAAATGTAGGAACCTCGATCTTAGGTCTTTTCCCGATCTTGGAAATGGCTTGAAAAATCTTTCTTCCTCTTGATTCAAAACTTCTACTTCTCCTTCTTGATCTTCTTCTTCGGCTTCATCCTCGCTTTCATCTTTGACATTAAGATTCATTCCTCTACGAATCTCCTCTGGCAATGCTTGCATTTGTCTCTGTAGTTCCCTAACCTCAAGTGTTACAACACCAGGTCTTCCACCACATTCCCTTCGTGGAGGCATTTTTGCACTTCTCATTGAAACCCTAACCATGGTCCTAGTGCAAACTACCTCACATTCAGTGATCTATTTATATAGAAACCATAACCCATAGTCTTGGTGTAAACTACCTCATAATCGATGATCTATTTTGTTGGTTAATAGTTTGTCCTCTTCTAAGATTTTCAATATTTCACTCCCAAATCACCCAAGGTAAGAGAACAAAAGGATGTTACCAACAATTGGGTCAGTGTATATCTTCAATCATTGCCCTCTGAATTAATAGGTACAGCTCCCTGATTGTGTATGATGTTCAATGAATATGTTTTTAAACTGATCACTAGGTTGTCTCTGATGTGTTTTAACCGAATTTCTCATAGACACAAACAATTCAGGCAAGGGTATATATTCTATCTCCTAACTTTAATCTAACTACTCTAATCATGCAAATTCTACTTAGAGAGAACAAGAGCAGAATTATATACGAACAACAAATGGAATTGCACTCACTACAACCTCTAACATGAAATGGAATCCAAGCGAAAATCAGAGCTTCATACACAATTGTACTTTCTATCCAGAATGAATCTAACAAACAGGATGAATAGGAGAAGAGTTACATATGATAAGCAAATGGAATTACTTACTGCAACCACAGACATGAAATGAAATTCAATATGTAATCACAGCTTCATACATAACCGTCCTTTCTATTCAAATGCAGATGATTAACTAAAATGGAACAAAACCAAAAATAAAGCTCAGTAAATGGAATCACTTTTTCTCCAATATCTAGTTTTCTGACCCTTCCATTGATTTTCTTGGCAGTATATATAGAGTTTTACAATACATAGAGTTCATAAGAACTCATGATCTTTCAGTTTTCATGAATACCAAAAGGCATAGAATCGAATGGTTTCAACACATAAGGAAGAGGAAAGAAATTTACTCTACCCTTTCATCTTCCTTTGCTCAATAGGATGACTTGAATAGGTATTTGAATCACTGTGATTTAATTTAAAATATCCCTCATAATGCCAAATGATATCCTTTGAATAGTTACCAGCTCATAATCATCAATGAATTGATATTACTAATATTCTCTCTCTGTATTTTTGAAATGAATCTAAAATAATTCAATTCTTTCAATTAGAGTAACATATCCCCGAGTCCTCATGACTACACATACTATCTGTCAATTCCATAGACTTGTCACCATTTTCTCAAAATCCACAAAGACGGCCATGTGCTAAAACTTCCATCCATCCGGCTTTTCTTGTCGCATGATCGTATGACTCTTTTTCAACTCTTGAGATCATGCGACAACTTTAAATAAACTTATATTATATTTTTATCACATCTGCACTATTAACATACATAGATTCCCTTTCTTCCTTGTCTCATGATCTCATGGTAATATTTTAATCCATGCGATCATGCGACCGCCCTATGATTGGCTCGCGGGGATCACTGATTGTCTTTTAGAGAGCCACCTGATATAGATGCCTTTGGACCCACCTAGAGACACATTGATGCATCTCGCATGATCTCAATGAATCTCCCATGACTTAGTGACAAAGCGGGAATTGCCAATTTGGAATCTTGATCAAACTCTTTTGGCCCCACCGAGAGACGTGTACACATATCGCATGATCTCAAAAGCATTTCGCAGGGGTTGCACTTTTGCGAGGACCATCAGATGCACTTTGATGAAGTGCAACCTCTGCCTTGGACACATGGAAGGATCTTATTTTACCGCCAAAAAATCTTTGGTGACTTACATTGTCGCATGATTACATAGCATTATTTTAATCTATGCGATCATACGCCCGCTCTAGGATTGGCACACGTGGATTCCAGCTTGAGTACCATCTATTTCCAGTCTCCCTTTTCATTGAATTTTCTTACCACCTAAACCTCCACTGTCATATGATCATATGGAGGTTATTCCATTTGTGTGATTATGCGACAAGTTAACTTGCTCAGCAGTTCATCTTAGCCTTTGTCGCATAAACTCAAGGCAGTTATTTTGATCTTGCGATCATGTGACCTACCACCAACCGCACTATGACTTTTACTATAATTTTATTGTATATTTTTTATTTCAACCTTCATGGCTTCATGACTCAACATGAAAATATCCATTTGGCAAAGGTTTATACAGCCTTTCTAAGACCCATAAAAGGAACTTGAATTCAATGGTACTTGCATACTATTATATGGAGTGGAATTCTCTAAATAGTACAATGCCAGCTCTGTCACTGCATCATCCATATGAAGAATCTTTTGATTTTTGATTCCTTATGAGTGTCTTGAGATCATGACTTCAATCACCATTCCATCTAAAAGAGATCATCAATGGGAGCATGATATCCTTGCTAGGTTGGGGTCTATCACCTACCCATTATGAGAAGACTTCCCAATAACCCACCTGACTTGAAAAGAAGAAGGCAATGGCAGGGAAACCTAGCAAGGACAACCTATCTTGAAGGAAACCTAGACTTAGACTCAGACATGACTAACTCTGACTTGACATCAAATACTTCCTCTTTTAACAGCATGGTTAGAGGGTGAAAATTAGGGCAACAGCTAGCTCCGACTAGGGATTTAAACATTACAATGCTTAAAAGAAGTCTAGCAATCTCTGGTTCCACAAAATAACCAACAAATTGACAACAAGAAAACTAAACTTAAGGAAAGTAGCAGCAAAAAGAAAGACAACCACTAAACTATGACACAAAAGAAAACCTACCTAACTAACTACTACGCAGGGGTTACCTACTCTTCAATTATGTATCTGATGTAGCTTTAAGTCCTGCCCATTATAGGAACATGGCAGGGACTCTCTGGAAGGATATACCAATCTGAATGAGTTATTCTGATTCACTTGCACAATCTGGAATGGACCTTTCCACAAGGATTGAAACTTAGAATGCATTCCTTTAGGTTCATGTCTCTTATCCCACAGCAACACCATATCACCTTCCATGAATTTTCTTGGCCTTGCCCTTTTGTCAAACAACTTCTTGACTCAGTTCTGATGTTTAGTGATCCTATCAACCATATCTTCCCTTTCTTCCTGCAGCTTAGTCAAATACAGGATCCTTTTTTCCAATCCATCCTTGAAAACTTTATCCTCAATTGCAGTTTTCAGTTTACAAGCAGCAAGTTCTAATGGCAATGGTAAGTTGGCCTCTACTCCATACACCAACTCAAAAGGAGAACTACCAATGGCTCTTTTAGGAGTGGTTCTATTTTCCCAAAGAGCATCATATATCTTTTTGTGCCAATCTCTCTGATTATCAGCAACTAACTTCTTCAAAATATTAATCAAATTTTTATTACTTGACTCAGCCTGCCCATTACCTTGAGGAAAATAATTAGAAGAGTGTCCTGTTTGAATCCCATGATCATAAAAAAAGGAAACCATTTCTAAGGATGAAAAGTAAGAAGCATTATCCAATATCAATTTTGTGGAAACTCCAAATCTTACCAGTATTTTTTCTTTAATGAATTCACATACTACTTCTGAAGTAGTCTTCTTCATTGGTTTAGCTTCCACCCATTTGCTAAAGTAATCAATGGCAGTCAAGATGTATGAATGTCCTTGACTTGAATGAGGATTGATAGGTCCTACAAAGTCCAAACCCCACTATTGAAAAGGAGCATCTATCACCACTGGTCTCAGGGGTAATGCAGCCAACTGTGGTTTGCCTGCAAACATCCTACACTTCTCATAATTTGCAACCCAATTATATGAGTCTTTGAACATGCTGGGCCAATAATAGCACTACCTTAGAATCTTGAAAGCTGTCACAGTGGATGAGAAGTGACCTCCACATGCTTCATCATGGAAAGATTTCAATAACTTTTCCTGGTGATCTTTATCAACGCATCTCAGGAAAGTACCATCAATTGCTTTCTTATATAAAACATCATCATGTATAACATACTTCAAGGATTTATTTTTTAAATTCCTCTTTTGTTTAGTAGTTAATCCATCTGGACATTCACCATAAGTCAAAAAATATGCAATGTTTGAGAACCAAGGATCTTGCAGACTTACCATGAGCACTCTGTGATCATCTTCTTCAGCTTGTTGATTCTCTGCTATGGCTCTGCAAAGAGAATTCCCTCTTATGAGTTTTTTTGGCCTAACATCTATATCATACTCCTAGACCTTTGCAATCCAAGCTCCTCTATTGTTACATCCAACATCTTGCTGTGTTAACACACTTTTTACAGCAGCATCAGGCACATGGATGACTGAATGTGAATGCAGGATGTAAAATCTGAAATTCTTTAATTCTCTCACCACTGCATAAGCATGCTTTTCAACTTGAGAATACTTCAGCTCTTGATTCTTTAAGGGCATACTCATGAAGGAAATAGGAGCTTGTATACCTTCCTTATTCTCTTGCATTAATATTGCTAACATGGTATGTTCAGATGCATAGTAGTATATAATGAACTCTTTAGTATAATCAAGATGAACCAAGATAAGAGCATTTGCAATGGCATTCTTTATATCCTTAAAAGCTCTTTTACCATCATTAGTCCACTTAAATGTTTGATTTCCTTTCATCATGTCAACTATGCTTTGCACAATCTCAGAAAAATTAGGTACAAATCTTCTCAGAAAATTCACTTGTCCAAAGAAGGATTTAAAACCAGTCTTACTCAAAGGTAAACTTAATTGCTGAATGGCTTTAACTCTATCAGGATCAATTTTGACTCCTTCTTGAGAAACAATGTGACCAAGAAGCTTACCTTCAGTGACACAAAACACTGATTTCTTTGGGTTCAAGGATATGCGTTGATCTCTACATCTTTGCAGAACCTTGGTCAGATCTCCTAGGTGATCTTTCCTCTTCTTGGAGAAAACAGTCAAGTCATCAAGGTAGATCACAATAATTTTATTTTTAAGATCACCAAAAGATAAATCCATAGCCCTTTGAAAGGTTTCACCTGCATTAATTAACCCAAAAGGCATCCTATTATAAGCAAATGTGCCCCAAGGTGTTGTGAAAGTTGTTTTATACTTATTTGCTTCATCTACTTGTATTTGATTATATCTTGAAAAACCATCTAACATGGACATCATCTCTGACCCTGCAACAGTTTGCAACAAATGATCCATGTTTGGTAGAGCATAGTTATCCTTGAGGGAAGCTTGGTTCATATTTCTAAAATCAACACAAATCCTTATTTCTCCATTCTTTTTCCTCACAGGAACAATGTTTTCTACCCAAGTGGAATGATGGATGGGATAAATGATCTTAGCTTTTAGCATTTTATCTATTTCTTTGAAAATTGCCCCTTCCACCAGAGGATTATAATTTCTCTATTTTTGTTTGACAGGTGATGCTCCAGATTTAAGAGGGATAGTATGCCTGAATTTTCCATTCATAAAATTCTTTAAATCCTCATATCTTCAAGCAAAAACATCTTGGAATTCAATCAACAATTCTCTGATTTTTGTTCTTTCCTCAAGAGTGCAGCATTTTCCAATGTTGATCATTTTAGGACTGTCCTCAGTTCCTATGTTGATCCCATCAAATTCTCCACAAGTTCTCTCTCTCTCTCTCTCTCTCTCTCTCTCTCTCTCTCTCTCTCTCTCTCTCTCTCTCTCTCTCTCTCTCTCTCTCCCCCCCCCTTATATAGGCATCATGTTTATCAAAGAGTTTTTCTAATGACACAAAATGAGAAGGAATTCTATTTTCTTTCAATTGAATGATACCTAATTTTAATTCTTCTTCATCAATTGGTGACTGCTCTTCTTTGTCATTTTCAAAACACATATTGGCAAAGGGGCCTGTTCCTTCCAGAAACAGATGAATATGCTTGTCATCTTCAAATGCTTGCCAAGATTCTTCATTATCAGGCACCTTAGGTCTGAATAGGACCTCCATTCTATATACTTGATTCTTGAAGTCAGGATGAGGCAAGAGTAGAGATGCAGAAACTGCTAGAGAATCAACCCTGGAATTTTGATCTCTTGGGACCAAAATTATTGAAAAGGCATCTAGACTTTCTATTTCATCCCATACTTTATTTCTATTATTTTTCAATCTATTATTTTTCATAGAGTACTGATTTCTTACTTGTCTCACCACCAATTCAGCATCCCCTTGAAAACTTTGAGCAATTTAACTCCTTTTTGTTTAGCTGCCTCTATACCAAGGAGAAGGGCCTCATATTCTGCAGTATTATTGGTATTTTTAAAATTCAATTTATAAGCCAGGCAAGTAATTTCTCCATTAGGGGCTATCAAAACTATTCCAGCACCTAAACCAGCCTTGGCACAAACTTCCATCAAACTCTAATGTCCATAATTGATTACTCTCTGTTTGATTTAATTCTTCATGAACATCAGAATTATCATAATACAACATATAATTTCCAAATTGCATCTCCTGATAAAGAATTTGTGACCTAGGATCATCTGACTTTAATATAGTGAATTTTTCTTTTCCTTCTGGTTCCAACTTCACCTTTTTATTTCCTACTTGAATATAGGCAGATGTCCAATCTAATTTGATTTCTCCTCCCAAGTCTTTGCAGAAACTTCTACTAAGAAGCATTCCATAACTCTCAGGAATATCAGCAACAAGGATTGTGAGCTTCAATCTTTTAGAGGGATAGGCAGCTAAGACAACCTGAGCATCTTTGATTTGACCAATTAAAGGCACTTGCTTAGCATCCATAGAATAAAATTTACCAAAGAATTTGGTCAAAGGAAACCCTAGGGCTTTAGCAACTGGTGCAGGCATTACATTATCTGATGCTCCAGAGTCTATGATGCAATTACTTAATCTGTTGCCATTAATAAAAAGAGACACATAAAAAGGCTCTGGTTTCAAGTCTGAACAAGTAGCATGGATCATAGATTCCTCCTCTTGGAATAGCCTAGGAATTGAGAAATCTTCATCTTATGCATTCCCTTCATTGGTATTAATTTGTATTTTATCACTAACATTAGAATTGACATGAATATTTCCTCCATTTTTACAGCGATCTATCAATCTTTAGAGTTGGTCAGGATGTGATTTCAAATAATCTATAGGGGATATTTGAATTTTACTTTCTTCACAAAATTGAATAATATCAAAAGAGTGAGACAACTTATCTTTTTGCTCCTTTTGTGAAGAACTTGATGCTGAATTATCATTCCTATCTGCCTTGTGGGAAGGTGCTTGGTTCTTGACAGGAGCAGCATTGGGAACCTGACCTTTATTTTTGTGACCTCTAGTCATCATAGTCAATTGAGGTCCTTCCAAGGTGGCAAAACAATTTCCTCCATTTTTTTGAATCTGATTCATACTCACAATACAAATTTATGGAGTCGCCATGAGGAGCATGATCATCATCATCTTCTAGATATTCAATTCTTTGCACTTCTTCTCCTCTCATCTATAAATATCCGATCATGTCTTCATAGGTATTACCATCATGATCTGCTCTAAGATGAAAGGCACAAGAAGTCTAACCTTTAGGAGGAGCTTCAATAGCTAATCTTTGCTGAGGGGCAGGAAGCTGTAAGTTCTTATTCCCACTTTGATATCTTGGTCCTTCTAGATAAGGCTGATACAATGAATGAGCTGGTCTTGCAACTTGTTTCTTTAATGCAATCATCTCATTGGACAATCTTTGTAACATAGCCTCGGTACTGTTTGAAGTGCTTGTTGTATTACTTGAAGATCTAGTATGATACTCTTTCTTCCATTTCCCAAAGGCTATCACGTCGTCCTCCATCTCTACTGCAAGAGTTTGTGCAGCTTGTAAAGTGGCCACATTAGCCCTTCTTAGTTGATAGACAAGTTTCAGAGGCATGGAACTAATGTAGAAGGTTTTCTGATTGTCTCCTATTGGAGCACTAGTAGTTGGTATTCTTTTAATAAGTTTATTAAATTTTGCATTAAAATCTCTCATTGAGATGGATGGTTCTTTCTTAATTTGGGCTAATTGTAACAAGAGAACCTGAGCATCTTCAGTGCTCTTGTATCTTCCTACAAATCTCTATTTCATGGCGTCCCATCTCATAATACAGCCTGTGGGTAAATCCTGGAACCAATCTGCTACATCATCCACCAAAGTATCCACAAACATCTTGACTGCAACATCCTCATGCTGAGGATTCACCACACTACATGCTTTCTGGAAAGCACTTAGATGTTGTTTAGCTGACACTGAGCCATCACCATTGAATCTAGGGAAGTTCTTTCTGGAGGCCTTTGGAAATTCATGATTTTCTGTAAGATTCAATGGCCCAATAGCATTTCCCCAAGGAACAGCCATAGTTGCTAGCCTTGTATTTTGTGCAACCACCTAAATTGAAACTGAGAGGGGAAGTGCAATACCGCGCAATAACAATAAATTGCAAGTGGTAGAAATAGGAATTCTACCAATAGGAGGAGCAGAAGACTTTCTTCTTTTTGGTCTCAAAGGAAATACTGTTGATGACTGAAAATCAGCAGGCTTCTTATTTTCAGTTTCCCTTGCCTTTGCTCTTCCTTTCCCAAAAATATCTTCAAGGATAGGGAAATTGATCGCTTTGAGTTCTTCGTAGACCAGATCAATCTTTCCCTTCTATTTCGCACTCTTGGTAAACTTGGAATCTAGGGTGCATAAAATTCTGAGAAAAACTTTTAATTTTTTCTTCTTTCTAAAGTCATCCCCAGTAGAGTCACCAAAAACTGTTGGTTAACAGTTTGTCCTCTTCTAAGATTTTCAATCTTTGACTCCCAAATCACCCAAGGTAAGAGAACAAAAGGATGTTAGCAACAATTGGCTCAGTGTATATCTTCAATCACTGCCCTCTGAATTAATAGGTACAGCCCCCTGATTGTGTATGGTGTTCAATGAATATGTTTTTAAACTGATCACCAGGTTGTCTCTGATGTATTTTAACTGAATTTCTCATAGACACAAACAATTCAGGCAAGGGTATATATTCTATCTCCTAACTTTAATCTAACTACTCTAATCATGCAAATTCTACTTAGAGAGAATAGGAGCAGAATTATATACGAATAGCAAATGGAATTTCCCTCACAGCAACCTCTGACATGAAATGGAATCCAAGCGAAAATCATAGCTTCATACACAATTGTACTTTCTATCCAGAATCAATCTAACAAACAGGATGAATAGGAGAAGAGTTACATATGACAAGAAAATGGAATTACTTACTGCAACCATAGACATGAAATGAAATTCAATATGTAATCACAACTTCATACATAATTGTCCTTTCTATTCAAATGCAGATGATTAACTAAAATGGAACAAAACCAGAAATAAAGCTCAGTAAATGGAATCACTTTTTCTCCAATATCTAGTTTGTTGACCCTTCCATTGATTTTCTTAGTAGTATATATAGAGTTTTACAATACATAGAGTTCATAAGAACTCATGATCTTTTAGTTTTCATGAATACCAAAAGGCACAAAATCAAATGGTTTCAACACATAAGGAAGAGGAAATAAATTTACTCTGACCTTTCATCTTCCTTTGCTCAATAGGATGACTTGAATAGGTATTTGAATCACTGTGATTTAATTTAAAATATCCCTCATAATGCCAGATGATATCCTTCGAACAGTCACCAGCTCATAATCATGAAAGAATTGATATTACCAATATTCGCTCTCTGTATTTTTGAAATGAATCTAAAATAATTCAATTCTTTCGATCAGAGTAACATATCCCCGAGTCATCATGACTACACATACTATCCCTCAATGCCATAGACTCATCACCATTTTCTCAAAATCCATAAACACGGCCATGTGCTGAAACTTCCATCCATCCGGCTTTTCTTGTCGCATGATCGTATGACTCTTTTTCAACTCTTGCGATCATGCGACAACTTTAAATAAACTTATATTATATTTTTATTGCATCGACACTGTTAATGTACATAGGTTCCCTTTTTGCCTTGTCGCATGATCTCATGGTAATATTTAAATCCATGCAATCATGCGAGCGCCCTATGATTGGCTCGCGGGGATCGTTGATTGTCTTTCAGAGAGCTGCCTCATATAGATGCCTTCGGACCCATCGAGAGACATGTGTACACATCTCGCATGATCTCAATGAATCTCCCACGGCTTAGCGACAAAGCGGGAACCGCCGATTTGGAATCTTGATCAAACTCTTTCGGCCCCACTGAGAGACACGTGTACGCATCTCACATGATCTCAAAAGCATTTGGCAGGGGTTGCAGTTTTGCGAGGACCATCGGATGCACTTTGATGAAGTGGGGCCTCTACCTTGGACACGTGGAAGGATCTTATTTTACCGCCAAAAATCTTTGGTGACTTACGTTGTCGCATGATTGCATAGCATTATTTTAATCTATGCGATGATATGACCGCTCTAGGATTGGCACACGTGGATTCCAGCTCAGGTACCATCTATTTCTAGTCTCCCTTTTCATTGACTTTTCTTACCACCCAAACCTCCACTGTCACATGATTGTATGGAGGTTATTCCATTCATGCGATTATGAGACAAGTTAACTTGCTCGGTAGTTCATCTTAGCCTTTGCCGCATAAACTCAAGGCAATTATTTTGATCTTGCGATCATGCGACCTACCACCAACCGCACTATGACTTTTACTGTAGTTTTATTATATATTTTTTATTTCAACCTTCATGGCTTCATGACTCAACATGAAAATATCCATTTGGAAAATGTTTATATAGCCTTTCTAAGACCCATAAAAGGAACTTGAATTCAATGGTACTTGCACACTGTTATATGGAGTGGAATTCTCTAAATAGTACAATGCTAGCACTATCACTACATCATCCATATGAAGAATCTTTTGATTTCTAATTCCTTATGAGTGTCCTAAGATCATGACTTGAATCACCATTCTATCTGAAAGAGATCATCAATGGGAGCATGATATCCTTGCCAAGTTGGGGTCTATCACCTACCCATTACGAGAAGACTTCCCAATAACCCACCCAGCTTGAAAAGAAGAAGGCAATGGCAGGGAAACCCGAGAAGGACAACCTATCCTAAAGGAAACCTAGACTTAGACTCAGACACGACTAACTCTGACTTGACATCAAATACTTCCACTTTTAACAGCATGGTTAGAGGGTGAAAAGTGGGACAACATGTTTACACACTCAAGAACTCCTGCTTTGATACCACTTGATGAAGGGTGCTCCCCTTAATACCATAAACACATAACAAAAACAAAGAAATAATAACAATATGCAAGAACATAAAATTGGCTTCTTATTATCTCCACAAATGTGGAATTACAAACTTTCAGAATTACAATAAGCAAAGCCACATGCGCATTCCCTTACAATATTCTATTTGACAAAGCCTCGAATCAATACCTAGATCTACTACCCAGAACTATTCTAAACTACCTAAGACAACACTACAAACCTTTCTTATATAGGCAATTTCCACCACCCGAGAAGGTTCCAAAAATTTAGCCCTTTAGGCTGACTAGACATAAAATTATTTATTTTTCACAATTATTACAATAGGGTCGGCTCAAAAGAAATACAAAATATGATTTTAGGTAACCCAACTTCCGGAGGCCATAAATTTTTAATTGTAACTCCATTTTTCTATTGTAACCACTTTTCAGAAATGCCATGAGGAGAACTACAATGCTTGACATGCGCTAGCGCCAGTCATCCGGGGGTCGATCGCTATCTGGAGCCTCTAAGGCCTTCAAAATTGACCTGAAAGATTTCATACCAAAAAACATCAATAACTTCACCAATACTAATGATGCGGCAATGAAGCTCAACTGGTAGGCTAAAATGACTGAGATGAACCTCCAACTGTGAAATCAAAACATTTTGAGATCATATGACCAACTTACTAAAAATAGTAAGTTTCCATCAATAACAGCTCTGCACAAGATAGCCCTTATTGAAAAGCAAACAAAAATATTTTTGGGTGATGCAAGATTGCTCTTACACCCAGGATGCTCCTGCATCAATATTTCACATTGAATAACTTCACCATTGAGTTTAAAGTATCACTAGTCATCCTCCCCTTAAGCTTTGCTACCCTTGAACTATAGATGAAAAAACTTGAAATCATGTTTAGTGGAAAGTACTAGTATACATGGTATGATTATTCTTTAAAGGGTACTATATCAATGGAAGAGCAACTACTTTACAAGTAGGAGGATGATGGTCTAATATGACTAAATATATGACTAAATTAATGACCAAATATATGACTAAATTAATGACTAAATATGACCAAATAAACAACCAAATAAATGACCAAATAAATGACCAAATAAACAACCAAATAAATGACCAAATAAATGACCAAATGACCAAATAAATGACCAAATGACCAAATAAACTACCAAATGACCAAATAAATGACTAAATATATGACCAAAACAATGACCAAATAAATGACTAAAATAGTTTAGTCATAAATTTGGTCATGAGATAAATGACTAGCAATAAACTACCATTGGTCACGTGACCAAATTTCATCATTTATCTACAATTTTTGGTAGTTTATTTGGTCATATATTGTTGTTTTTGTACTAGTGAAATAAAGGAGATATGAGGGTTAAGAATGTGCATGGGATTTGTGTCTTCAATCTGACAAAATGTTCATAAGTTCCTCTTATGGAATATATTTTAATCATCTAGAGTTTTTTTTATGCAGGAGCATCTTTGGGTTAGTTTGTTCTGTTTGTTTAGTTTTAGTGTTTTGGTTGGCTATCCTTCTTATTGGCTCTTTATCTCATGCACTTTTAATGGCATATTCTAGATATCATGATGAATCTATGGTTGGGTTCATATCCTGATCCATTCTTTCTTGGTGGAGATTTCTTAAGTTTGGTTCAGAACTATATTTGTTCTTTATGAATTACGACTTAATCTAAGTTGTTGGATCTTGCAAAGCTTTCCCATGACTTTTAGATCTGATTGGCACATTTTTTTATAATAGTACATTTGTCACCAACCTCCTTTTGTAATTGTACTTTGTTTGTTCCTTATGATTTGGGTCCAAATATATTTGTTGTCAAACATTTTATTACATCTTGGAGAATGTGATCTTCTTGGCCGACTTGTGTGTTGTGAAGCTCTATATATTGAGGCTTATGATCTTTGTTAGTGGATTTATTTGGAGGAATCAGCTTTGGAGGTTAGCATTAGGGTCTGAGTCTAGATTTAAAGTGTAATAAGGCATGTGAGTTGAAATATTGTAATATTTGCAGGCCAATGTGATGTAAATTATTGATTCTCAGATAATGTGAAGGTCTAAAAGGACATGTTTATTGTTCATTGCTAAGTTTTTCATGATACGGAGTTGATTGTTTCCACTGTGTTGACTCTAGGTGCATGGTTGGACCATCTCCATTGGGGAAAATCTGGCCATGACTGCATCATTGATTCTAATGTATAATAGTCTTTGTATAATGGAGGTAACATTAGGGAATTCCCATAAGGCTTCCTTATATTCCACCGCTAGATTCCATAAAATGATGTCCTAAAATTGGATTGTATATTAATTAGTAAACTTTCTTATGGAGAAAAGATTTATCTTATAATAAATGGTTATAAAACTCAAGGGGTTTGTTTTCATTTGTATGCTTACCTAATGGTTATTAAACTCAAGGGGTTTATTTTCATTTATGATAATGTTCAAACAATAAATAGAATATAATGTCTTAATCTTTCTAGCAAAAAATATTTAGAATCTAAATATACATTACAAATTTTAAAAATATAGAAAATTAAATTATACAATGGTACTCATAAATTAGGGCCTGTTTGGGTGCTAGAATACCGAATGCTGGATATAGTCAATTCTGGAAGATGCTGCAATTCTGGAAGATACATATCCTTAAAATGATTTCCAAAATATGTTTGTAACTATTTGGTTCACCCAGAAGATGACTAGAACTGTATTTGCCACAATTTGGAAGAGTACTTTCCCTGACAAATAGATTTGGAAGCAGAAATGCTGAAATGAACCTGAAATGAACTTGTGACCTGACAAGGCTAGACAGATTGAACATAATGGAGAGTAGGGGCTTTGCAAGGGCATCAAAGATGACCCATTTGCTATGTAAACTTCAAGTTTCTGGTGAGCGTCGTTGAAGTATTGTATCCATACACTCATGTCATTTCTACTCTTTTGATTGATCTCTGATTCTTCAAGAGATGTATTTTTGTAGAATTTATATTATTAACATTGATTCCGATGTGGTTACCGTCGGGGTCGTTTGTTCCATTGTGCTTCCTTGTGTCGAACTCAACTGCTACCATTTGATTGCTACTCAGTCCATTGATGGAGGAATTGAAGAGCCCATAGCAAGGTTCACTGGAGTCTCAACAGCTTGAAAATGAAATGCGACCCCAAAAATCATCCCAACGCAACGATGAAAATGAAACGAGCGGACCTAAAAAATTGTAATACTTTGCACACGGACCCGACCAGTTTTAAAAATTGGCATTTGAAAAGTGGAATTAGAGCCTCAAATTCTAATTCCACCTTTTAAAGTGGAAGATGAAATGCTCATTTTTTGGGTAAAATTGGAATTTCAAAATTCTAATTCCAATTTTTGGGATGGACACAAACATGGAATTGAATAATCTGAAAATGGAATTCCGGAATTAGAGCCCATATTCCATGCACCTAACGGGCCCTTAATTATCATAAACTTACATCTAAACATATGAGATCTACTAAATATTTCAAACATAATTATCAATTTAAGAATGAAATTTTTTAAATAAATGAAAGGTAAAAGATTAATATAAATGTAATAGTTGGATTAACTTTGTTGATAATATCCTTCACTATGCACATACAAAGTAAAATTATTTAACGTTTTGTATTTTGTTTTATTCCTTTTTTCAAATTATTTTAATTTCTTTGGCAAAAATATTTTACAATGATTTTTAAATTGTCACCAACAAATCTTCTATTTAAGAAAAATAAGAATATATTAAAACATTATTTTTTCCAAATATTTCATTATAATTTAACTAATTTTATATTTAAAATAAAAAAATAGAATATATGTAATAGAACAGTAATTAAATATTATATTTTAAAAAAATATGTTATAGATAATAGTTAAGGTTAAATTGATTGATAGATAAGAGTTATGAAATATTCTTTGATAATGTCAAGGATGATGAAAAATTAAGAAGGAACTAATGTTCCCATTTATAATATATATTTTCTAATTTTCTAACAAAGAATTCATATATGTATGAGTTTGAGGTAAATATTATGTTGTTTACAATACCAAAAATTGTTAGTTTTAAATATTTGAATAGTGAATGTATAATTAAAATACGTGCATATTTCTAAATTTTAAAGGAGAGATTAAAGTCCTTGATCTTTAATGACATTGAAAAGTTTCCATTTAAAATAAGGTCAAAATTACTGTGGACCGTTAGTTACTAGGTCTTGATTACGAAGAAAACGGATTAGAGAAGGGACTCGGTGAGGAGTTGAAAGGAGTGGCGACACCCCAAAAAAACTATTCTTCCATGTCGTTTATGATGGCGTTAGATTTTGTTTCGTTGGACATTAAACGCGTAGGCTACATCAATTATGAACTATTGTCGTCAGGTGAAAATCTCTTCAATATTTAATTTTTAAAACTTGTCCTGTATTGACTTACAGGCCAAAGGATATATATAATTATTCAAACTTAACCACCCGGTCTTAATATTTTATCCGTTTGAAGGCGACTAGTATCCCAACGAATTCAAGAAGAATTGTACTTGTCACTTTCGGATCATTCAGTCTCAATGAGCGTTGAGGAATGACAAGCATAAATAATATACAAATGTGATGAAATTAGATGACTTAAAGCACAAGATAGATAAGTGAAAGAAATCAGGTTTGTACAGAAATATCAATTGCAGGAAAATTTCAAGAGCCAGAGAATGGGCAAAGAATACATCAAGAACCAGAAAAAGGGCAAAGAATACAGATGCAAAGTTTGTGGCAAATTCTACCGTAAGGAGGCCCTTGGAGGGCATGTGAGAGGCCATAAATTAGGCAAGTGCAGGCAAAGTTGATTTCCTATTTCAATGTAGTGGGATTCATTTTCATTTTATCACTTTGTTTTCTTTTTTTTCCTTTGTAGAGTTGGATCTTATTAAATATTTGGTTTTCTCTTTTCCGATGTGTTTTAATCGATTCTTTTTTTTATGTGAGAGGAGCAATTATACGAGGGTACAACTTTTTTATTCCTATCATTGCACCAGAAAAGAGGTTAAGGCTACAGTTTTCATATTTTAATATATTTTTTAAAAACTTTTTCAAAATTTGATATTTCTTGACTTCTTCTACAGATATTCTATTCATAAAACATAGGTATGCAATTTTGATAGTATATTGCTTGAATCAAGCTTTGATCATTACAGAAAAGGAGCGAAAGAATCGTCAAGTTGCAGAGTATAAAAGGGGAAGAAGTGGCTATAGCTTGCATACTCAACTTGAGAATTGTTCTCCACAGATTCCTGAATCTGCTAAGAATGTATTGACGGGGGACTCAAAGAATTATCCATGTTTTCCTAACTTGCAGGATCTTCCAGAATGGCAGGAAATTTTTCCGGAGGAGTTACGAAAATTTCAGCATTTGATTTATTTTCCTGCGCTGCAGGATCTTCTCGGCTGGTGTGAACTTTTGCCACCTGAGAATTGGTGCAGCTCAACTTTAGGGTTTGGATTACCCATCTTGTCAAAATGATGCACGCGTGTCGAGATTCCACCTTTCATAAAATCTATGGGAATGTAACTGATAAGACTATAAAAAATCCATATATTTGTATTTGAATATGTTTCAAAGTATTTTAAATGGAAAATTGAATTGGTATGAACATGGAATTTCTCGTTTGAAATCGTCATAGTGATTGTGACCTGCACAGTCATCTCGATTGGGTAGCATAATTTGTTTTTAAGAATTTAATGCTTGTTACAATCAGTCGTGTATGACTCTCCAACTAGTAAGCATACGGCGTGAGACACATGTGATTATAGATTTGACAGTACTACAAGCACGGCATCAAAACACTTTGAATGGTTTTTTTCTACGGTGATTGTCCCCGTTCTTTTTGTGTTTTTACTGCAAAAGGAACATGTTTTATCTATAAATAATTAGTAAGGTTCCCCTTTATTTTCTATATAAGTTAGTGACATCTCTCTTTCTTTGCATTTGAATGTTTCAACACGTAACAATGCCATTTCTGAAAAATATTATGAAAATTTATTTATAATTTGTGGAGATCGAATAGTGGTTGCACTATTAACAATATAAGTATTTGTCCACTATACCACAAGGTAATCCTCCAATCATTTATTATCTTTTCATTGACAATAAATTATTATCATATCTTATATGAATTAGTGAAGTCTTTATTAACAATTATAAGAGTTTTTACGTTAAAATTAAACTAGGTACACAAATCTTTACTATGAGTGCCAAAGTAATCTTGAATTAGAACGTAATCCATTATTATGTTTGAACACAAAACATGGTCATTTTGTAAGAAAAATTATCTGAAAAATATTTATTTAATCTTTTTTGTCATGGTTCTTTTTCATTTGCCAGTATTTCAAAAGTATGGTTTCAATTATATTCTAAAAGTTAACATTTAAACAATCATGTTATATTTAATTATCATTTTCTTATATTATTATTTTTAAAATATTATATTTCAGTTTATCTATTAGTTGATGCATGTATGCAGTATTCCTCTTTTTGTGTGTGCATATATATATATGTATATATGCATGTACATGCATACATGTGTATATATAGAATTAAAATTTACCAATGGATTACAATGGCCTCAATATAATTACTAAAACTTGTTGTTACTTTTTGTTAGAGGAATCAAATGTTCAACAAGTACCTTGATACAAATATAAGAATTTGAAATAAGAAATTATAGAAATTGCTCTTATTTTATCAAAAAAAATAACATAGCATCTAGTGTAGCCTTCTTTTTAGTATTTAAAAATTTATTTTAATAAAAAAATAGCCAACCCTTTATAGTATATTATTTTTTTTGGACAAAAGTTTTAGTAAATATATATTTTTTTACTTATTTTTAAAGTGGACAATTGAAAGAAATCAAAATAAAAAAGTTAGTTCAAACTTAATCTTTTTAGATACTAAAAAAATTAATATTTTGAATGTATCTAAAATAGTATAGTTTGTAAAAAATATAATTTACTTGAGGTGAACTCATTAAAAATTATAATTTTTAAAAGTCTAAACCTTAACATATTTAAAATATAGAAAAAAAATGCATCATTAGAAAGCTAAGAGATAGCTTGATGTTAGTTATTAAATTCATGTAACTCAATCCAAATGGTTGGAAAATGGGGACCTTTGCCTAGAAATATAAAATAGGGACTTATTCATTCACTATTTTCAATTGGAATATCATTTTATTATGGAACAATCAATTAGGCTTAGAGTTAGTCCTTAAGGGGAGTTGAGCACCTTGGTTAATTCTGGCTAATTGTTCTTCTATTTTTTATTTGATATGATTGGATCTTATTATGATAAGAAATGAGGCAAAAAAAAAAAAATTTAACATAAATTAAATAATACATAATTTTAAATCGTGATGCTCTATAGATCCTGCCCTAATTAATTTTTCTAAAAACCTATTTTTCTACAAAGCTAAAAAACATAGACTATAGTGTCTCCAATGTTTGCATCCTACCATTTTCTTTTTTTTTTAATCCAACCTAGACTCTATATATAATTTATCATGTGATAATTGATATGTTATTATTTTGTATTAGCATTTGTGTGACACATTTCATTAGTAATATATTTGTCTATTCATATGGTATCACAAATGAAATGGATAGTAAGTTATATGTGTTTCTAAGTGTCATAACTGCATTTTAGACTCCTAGATCTGTGCATGTTTAATGGAGAGTTTGATTGAGTCGACCCAATCTTTAGGCTACTTTTTATTATTATTATTATCTTTGAGAGGTTCTAACCATTTTTGTGAGAAGCAGTAGTTAACGCAGCACATTCAGTGTTTATCCTCCAAATGCATACCCAGTAGAAGAGCGACTTCATGAGAGAATAAGAATCGTGTACTGGCACATCTTTTTTATTGCACGCATGTGTGTTAGTTTTTGGAGATTTTAGAGGAGATTTAGCTAAAATGAAAACGTGGCATGAGGGAGGAGTCTTTGGGGATTATGCATGATGAATGCGATTAAGTAGCTGAAATTGAGATGCATTAAATAGATAGAAAATAGAGGAGAAGTGGGAGAAGCATGTCATAGGAAGAAGGAATTGGGAAAAAGGGAGGAACACAACTAGATGAGACTGGAGTAGAAGATTCATCATCTGCAGAATTCTCCATTTATATTCAAGTTCCTTTTTCTTTTTAATCTGTAAATAGAATGGAGTGAAATCTTTTTAATGATAAATAGATTAATTCTTTGTCAATCTGGAAACAATTGGTTACTTTAGAAGTACCATCTATAAATAGAAGCGATGTAACTCTTAAATGTATGAATATTTCATTGTAGATGTGTGTCTATCAAATTCATGTATTTGAAATCTTTAAACTCGATTGATAATCTTAATTCATTACAAAAACTGTCATTGGTACGTGGAAATCTCTTTGCTAATCTTTTCGAAGAAGAAATACTAGTTTCCTTGTAAATTGGGAAAGTGTTGGTGATTACAAGTAATAGATGCATTAATCCTCAAACACATTTTTTCCTTTGCTATAATGTGCCCTAAGCTAGGTGATCCTCATACTGTTTCTCACTGCATACCTATATCAAACATAACTAGAGGTAGATATTAAATCTGCAAATATTGTACTACTTGAACTTTCCTTAAGGATGCCCATCATTAATTTCTTCCCCTTCTTTCCTCTCATTTTCATAGCAACTCCATATTTATTCTCAATCATGCACTCCATGTGGACCTCAACACCATTAAAATCAAAATCATTCAATATAATAAATGGAGCTTTTGGCCCATTTAACAACATTTATGGTGCTCCCTCCCTTGTTATATATTATACCATGAAAGCTCAAGGTTATCAATTTGAGCTGTTACCTACTGCAGCTAGAACTTAATAGTCCACTCTCCCAACTGCCATTTTGTTGCCAGCCCAAAATCAAAATTCTTCCATGTTATTTTTCTAGTCATGAAAATAAGTTTGATTATGACGTCTCCCAACTTGCTGATTTTAGTCCTAGGTTAATAAGTCTCGAGGCATTGGGGGCTTGAGATATGGGTTAATTGTGAGATGGAAGATCTTTATGCCATGGCCTTGGGAACCATGTTAATTGTTTCCTCTATAGTTCCATAACATTGTTCTTCTCTCTTCTCTATGTTTGCATCATAATTGGTCACCTTTTGGAGGAGTATCGAAGGATGAATGAGCCAATTATAGCTCTTGTTATCTGCATCACCACTGGAGTGATTGTGCTGGCAATTAGCAAAGGTAAAAGTTATCATATTCTGGTATTGAATGAGGAGATATTCTTCATCTATCTTCTTCCACCATTCATTTTCAATGCTAGTTAAGTTTTGATGATGTATGGATAATTTGATTTGTTGTCAGTGAATAGAGGTAAAATGGATTCACCACTATTCAGATGTAAAGGGGGAAATATGAGATCTGTTCTCAAACCCAAATTCCCCAAATAAGAGATCTGATTTGATCAACCAAGAGGTTAATACACAATCGAATCAATTTGTTGGTAAATATGGAAGAGAGAGAGAGAGAGAGAGAGAGAGAGAGAGAGAGAGAGTAAATCCAATATTTCCCTATGGAGGATATTATACTTGGAATATATAATAATTGAAATACAAATACTAACCTCAAATTAGGGCAGATCTAGAAAATGTTGAATTCTAATGTTTGTGCTTACTTTTGGGAAAATCTAAAACTTGACTTGGACTAGAAATGCCAAGATAGAGAAAACCCAGAAATCTTTCCTCAAGATGGCTTAGCTCAGGTTTGACCCTCATAAAAGGTCAAATACTACCATCTTTATTTGAAGTCCGATTCAAATTCTGTTCGCAGATCTCAAAATTTTGTCGAAAAGGGTATCCAAATTCACTCTTAGATTTGAAATTCCACACCTATACCTACAAGAAAATGGGGGGTTTTTGTTGTATGGGGGGTTTGCCTTGGTCAAACCCTAGTTTAGGAATTAACCTTAAAATTGAATTGAAACATAGTATGCATAAACAAAGCAATTGAAACAAATCACCTCGCTTATGTTGAAGTCCTTGTAGAGGATTTGAATCCTCAAATCCACAAGTAGGAATGTTTCAATGGATGTAGGATGAATGTAGGATGTCTCCAATCAATGGCATTTGATCTTCAACACCAATCTTGACTTGATCTTTGCATATGAGAGGGCTTGAATGAATGGAGAAGGAGGGATCATCAAAGGGGGCTCCAAAGAGATTGAATCCTTCAATAGCTAACAATGGATCTCCTTGATAGATGAATGCTTGAACACTTGAATGCTTGAAAACTTGCTTGAATTCACTTGAGAGATCTAGATGCTTGATTGCCAAACTTGATGATGAAAAATGAGAGAGAGAGGCCTCCTTTTATAGTGAACTAGGGCACAATCCTCTAGAGGGGCCACCTTGGAGAATTAAATCCCAATTAGGTCCTAACCTTTAGAAAATATACCTAGATTGAATGCAATTAAAGGATTTACCATCCTGAAACCTGAAATGATTAACTCACAGGTGGGAAACTTAATATCCCAAAGGCCTGAAGCCCAAAAATTTTGGAAATTCAAAATTTGGAGAAAGGGGGAAAAATTGAGGTTGGACCTAACCTAGTCAAATTCGACCTCAAATCTGAACCTAGTCCTAGATTGGCTCAAAACCAAGCTAGGAGGTCTTGGGGATGCCCAGAAACCTAAAACTGATGCCAGAATAGGATAGAATGTCAAGGACAGACATAAAATCCTATGATTACTGTGATGAAGACCAGGAGGATCTATTTCTGAATCCTACCTAGAAAATAGAGCTAGAGAAGAGGGAAATTTAGTAGAATCCTTAAGATCCTCACCCTAATTTCACCTAGAATGAAGAAATCAAGTGCTAAGAAGAAGTGGAAAGCGGGGAGAAAAGCCAAATACATGCAAAGACCCGATCAAGGTGCTTAACATGACCCCAAACCACTTACTTGGAGGGATAAACATTCTTATCATGGAAGTGCTTCCATTTTAAGATGATACATTAAGCCCCCACTTTAGCAAGAGTATGGACTCAATGCAAACTCTTGGTAAAGGAGATCAAAATAAAAAGATAATCTTACCGTAATCCAAGGGACAAAGATAAATCTTAAGCCCCCAGGGACTCAAGTCTTCATCGACTCCTAGATCACAATAAGAGAAACATCTCTAGAGAGAGAAATAAGGTGTGATTACCTCGCCCAATGAGAACCTATGTCCCATTGTGAACCACACAGGAAAATGGTGCAACTAGAAAGATGGAATTGAACTGCCTAGCGAATGTGGTTACTCACTAGTCAACCCATCAGGGATTTATCCTTAGGAATATTCTATTCCATAAGAATAAAAATAAAAATAAAGGAGATCTAGTCTTAAGGACACATCCGACCTTAAGGGATCAAAAAATTATATGTGTATGTATTTGAAACTGGAGGGATCAAGAGATCCTAAAATATAAAGTCGTGCTTTAAGGATTAGTTACTAATCCAAAAAGGGAAAAGAAGTATCTTGAAAAATATATGCGGATTGAAAAGTGTGTGTGTGCAACAAGTGATTAGAGCGTATGCCCCCATGTTAAAGTTATTGTTGACACTTTAACATGAGCAATGGATTTAAGGGAAACATAAACAACTCCACTGATTACATTTCCACATTGAGTTGCCCCCAAACGAAGACAAATCAAGGGAAATATCACAGAAACATATAGAAAACACAAAAGGGATCTACCTACTGTGGGGTCAGTATATTCATAAGATAATATATGTGTGTCTATATATATATATATATATATATATATATATATATATATATATATATATATATATATATATATATATATATATATATATATATATATATATATATATATATATATATATATGATATTATTACAAATGAATTGACATCATTCCCCAAAGAAAATAGAACTACAATCACAAATAAGGAAAGATCACATAAGATGTATGAAGGAGAATCTTTTCAAATCATGACATGGAGACCATAAAAGAATTAGTGCTACCATATCTCAAATCCAAGAAGATTACACAAGGAAACATTTACGAACAAATAGCACAATTACAACATAACATTGAACAATGCATAGAAGAATAGAGATACATATAGAAGAATTTGAACAATAGTTCTGATTCCTTTATCACCTTGCACCAACTGAATAACAAGGATCGTATAAAAGAATCCAACAACATTTAGCAAACACATTATAGGAGAAACATAGTACAACAGGCAAACATACAACAAAGCTGCCACGAAGGACAAGTTGATTGAGCGTGCCACCTACTTTCCCCATCTCATTGTATATCTTTTAGGGAAGATGGGTAACTCGCAAGAGGGACTATATCCAACACAGTAGGAATGATAGCTAGTTCCAAACAAGGATCCTCTTGAGAATCACTATATTCAACACTAGGTGTAAGAGTTAATTGTGATGAAAGCATATTAGGTAAATCAATATGAATGTCAATAGTTTCATATTCATCATTAACATCATCAGTATGATCGAGAGTATCTTCCTCATCCAAATTAATCAAAATAGGATCTAAGATATGAATAGAATCATCATAATCATGTATGTGAACATCATTATTAGTAACAACATCTTCTAACATATTATGTATAGGTTTATCTGAAGAAGTTAGAAATTTTTTAGCTATAGCATGAGCACGATGCTTTTTATGATGTTCATTAGCAGATTTGTTATGTTTTGATTTATTTGAAATAGGTTGAGAACTAGGAGGAAAAATCATAGGATCCTTCATAGGCTCTTTAGGAAGATCGATAGGATTATTAACCATTGGAGAAACAATCACAGGATCTTCAATATGTTTAGTAGAAGGAACTTGATTAACAGAACTAGAGGTGATAGTTAAAGGAGGTATCGAAGGTGTAGGTAAAAGAACACAATTAAGATCCTTAGGAGGTGAACTTAATTCAAGAATTTTATGATGTTTATAAGCTTGATATGATCAAAAAATATTATCAAGTCAAGGAGGACATGAATTAGGTAATGAAGGCCAAAAGAAATCCAGAGTAGCATAATCTCTAGGCCTAGAAGGTTGATACAAACTATGATTAATCGTCTTCACTTCTTCATCATGAATGAACTTAAGACACTTATGTATAGGTGAAGCAACAACATGCATGGTAGTCAACCAAGGCAAACCTAGCTTAACTTGAAATTCATCAGAAGTAGGAACAACAACAGAGGTAGTGTTTAGAATCTTTCCACAAAGTTCAACTGGTATAGTAATAGAACCAAATGATGGATAAAGAAAACCATTGCAAGTATGAATCCACACATCTGATGTATCATAGAAGTCACGTTGTAAACTTTTCATAAAAAGATTTTCTGCAGTGATAACATTGACTAAGAAGGTAGGATCAACAAGACAACCATGAGTAGGTATCTGAGCAATCCTAGTAGCAATGTAAAAGGGACCATCAAGAGCTTTAATACTCTTAGAGTCATCAAAGGTAATCAAAAGTTCCCGGCGTCTTTTATTCTTAGATTGTTGTCGAGGTTTTGGTTGAGTTTTCATTTTAGGTTTAGGTTTTGGTTGAGGTTGAGATTGAACTTGAGGTTGAATCTGAGTTTGAGCTTGAGGTTGAGGGTGAAGTGGAGATATAGATGGATCAAACATACTCCACTTGATTAACAACATGATTGACATCATCCATCTTAGAATCATACACAATTTCCATAGTAGATGGTTAAGAAATAGTATTAGTATCATGTGTAGGCAAAGGGTTCGTATAGATTTGAAGGTTCTAATTAGGAGGGGAGACAAATTGATTCCCACTACTATCCAGATTATCAACAGATAAAGCCTTAGAATCAATTAGATCTTGAACCTTATGTTTTAAAGAATAACATCTCTTAGTATCATGACCATTCTGATGATGATATTGACAAAAAGAATTCTGATCGAAAGATTTAGATGCAATCGTAGAAGGGAAAAGAGGTTGAATAGGAGGTAAAGTAATCATATGAGCAGCTAACAACCTATTCATAATAGCATGTAAAGTTTCAGAAAGAGGAGTAAACATATAATTTAATAGAAAAGCAGTGGATGCAGAAGTGGCATTATGACATGCAACATCAACTTGATCAGCAACTACATTTTCTTGTTTGTTTATCTTGACATAGTTGTTGAATTTTTGAAATTTGTTTAGATTAGGAGCAACATCACTCTTATCAACTGGAGCAGGAGCCATTGGAGTGTTCCTCTCAAATTGACTCACTTGTAATTGATAATGATGAAGCACTGCACAAAGTTGTGAAAAAGAGGTAAATTCAGTAAGCAAAATCTTATCTCTAATATCCTTTTTCAAATTTGAAATAAACATACGTTAAATATCAATATCAAGAACGGGATAGGAAATCTAAGCATGCAAATGCTTAAATCTACCAATAAATTCAGTTAATTTTTCTTTAGCACTTTGTTTACAATGCATTAAATCAGCCAAAGACACTTGCGGACCAATATTATTTTGAAATTGTTGAATAAAGGCATTAGCAAGTTGTGGAAAGGAATCAATTGAATAAGGAGGCAAAGAACAATACCATTGTAAATCTTTGTCACGGAAAGTTCTAGCAAATAGTTTGGCTAAAATCTTATGGTCATGAGCATAATCACTACAAAGGATTTGGAATGTTTAACATGATGAAAAAGATCTCCTTTTCCATTATAATTCTCAAGATGAGGCATCTCACCTTGCTGAGGAACAGGAGTACGAATAATATCCTAGGACAATGGACTTCCCATGTCACATGTAGGAATACTAAACTTGTTTTGGGTTAAGGAAGAGAGTTGTTGTTGTAAGGATGATACAGTTTGAGCCAAACTGATGATTGTTGAATCATTATACGAAATAGGAGGAGTAACAACATTAGACACACTAGGTAAAGTGTAAGAAGCTGCAGGAACAGAAGACACAACTGGAGGAACACTAGGAACTACAATTGGAAGCGGATTGGAATAAGTGAAAGGAACATTATGATATGAAGGTTGTGATGTAGGAAAGGACATAGGAGGAACACTCATAGGAATAGAGGGAATCGTCATAGTCACCAAAGAAGGAGTATAGATAGGAAGACTAGGTAAAGGATTAGAAGGAGGTTCAACACTATGATAGGAGGAATCAACCCTAAATCTTGAGCTTCTTGAGCTAAAGGTTTAAAATTTGAATGCACAAGATGAGTAATACCATGCAAGAGGTTAACACCCTGATCACTATCGCGGAGACCTTACTTAAGAGCCTCTATAGCTTGAATGGAATCTTGATTATGGTTTTCTTACACAAGCCAATTACCCATTTTATCAAGTTCAGTGGAAATTTTTTAGACTTGTCCAGGAGGAAATCTTAAAGTGTCATCCTCATCATGTGATGAGTGAGAAGAGTTTTTTCTGCATAGTAGGATTGGAATCATAAAGAATCAAGTTATCAGCTGGGATCCTAAGGAAAGGAGAGGAAGATTCAGGATCAAAGGCACCCATGAGTCTATGACTTCTTCTAACTGGAATATTATAAGTAGGACTAGTGGTAGTAAAGCTCATAAACCAATGTAATACAAATGAACTAAACTAAAGACCCATAAAACATGGATATGAAATATAATTAGCATGTAAGATCTAACACAAAGGAAAAATATAATACTAACAAGATAAAAAGGATAGCACAATAAGGTATCCAATTCCAAAATAAGAATAGAGAGGAATCTAACACCAGAACAAAAAGAGAGTAAGCTAGACGGGTTCACCAAAATGAATAGAGGTAAAATGGGCTCACCACTATTCAGATGTAAAGGGGGAAATATGAGATCTATTCTCAAACCCAAATTCCCCAAAGAAGAGATATGATTTGATCAACCAAGAGGTTAATACATAATCGAATCAATTTATTGGTAAATATGGAAGAGAGAGAGAGAGAGAGAGAGAGAGAGAGAGAGAGAGAGAGAGAGATTAAATCCAATATTTCCCTATGGAGGATATTATACTTGGAATATATAATAATTGGAATACAAATACTAACCTCAAATTAGGGCAGATCTAGAAAATGTTGAATTCTGATGTCTATGTGTACTTTTGGGAAAATCTAAAACCTAACTTGGACTAGAAATGTCAAGATAGAGAAAACCCAGAAATCTTTCCTCAAGATGGCTCAACTTGGGTTTCACCCTCATAAAAGGTCAAATACTACATTCTTTGTTTGAAGTCTGATTCAAATTCTGTTCGCAAATCTCAGAAGTTTTCCGAAAAGGGTATCCAAATTCACTCTCAGATCTGAAATTCTGCACGTCTACCTTTAAGAAATTGGGGGTTTTTGTTGTATGGGGAGCTTTGCCTTGGTCAAACAATAGTTTAGGAATTAACCTTGAAATTGAATTGAAATATAGTATGCATAAACAAAGCAATTGAAACAAATCACCTCACTTATGTTGAAGTCCTTGTAGAGGACTCGAATCCTCAAATCCACAAGTAAGAATGTTTCAATGGATGTAGGATGTCTCCAATCAATGACATTTGATCTTCAACACCAATCTTGACTTGATCTTTGCATATGAGAGGGCTTGAATGAATGGAGAAGGAGGGATCATCAAAGGGGGCTCTAAGGAGATTGAATCCTTCAATAGCTAACAATGGATCTACTTGATAGATGAATGCTTGAACACTTGAATGCTTGAAAACTTGCTTGAATTCACTTGAGAGCTCTAGATGCTTGATTGCCAAAATTGATGATGAAAAATGAGAGAGGAAGGCCTCCTTTTATAGTGAACTAGGGCACAATCCTCTAGAGGGGCCACCTTGGAGAATTCAATCCCAATTAGGTCCTAACCTTTAGAAAATATACCTAGATTAAATGCAATTAAAGGATTTACCATCCTGAAACCTGAAATGATTAACTCAGAGGTGGGAAACTAAATATCTCGAAGGCCTGAAGCTCGAAAATTTTGGAAATTGAAAATTTGGAGAAAGGGGGCAAAATCGAGGTTGGACCTAACCTAGTCAGGTTCAACCTTGAATTTCACCCTGGTCCTGGATTGGCTCAAGACCAAGTTAGGAGGTCCCGGGGATGCCCAGAAACCTAAAACTAATGCCATAATAGGATAGAATGTCAAGGACAGACATAAAATCCTATGAGTACTATGATGAAGGTCGGGAGGATGTATTTCTAAATCCTACCTAGAAAATAGAGCCATGGAAGGGGGAAATTTAGTAGAATCCTTAAGATCCTAACCCTAATTTCACCTAGAATGAAGAAATCAAGTGCCGGGAAGAAGTGGAAAGCGGGGAGAAAAGCCAAATACATTCAAAGACCTGATCAAGGTGCTTAACATGACCCCAAACCACTTACTCGGAGGGCTAAATGCTCCTATCATGGAAGTGCTTCCATTTTAAGATGATACAGTCAGTTACAAATAAGTTCACTATCATTGGCCAAAATTTAAGACTCAAATAGGGTATGCACTTGTATAAAAATCCTTTTCATTATATATCTTTAGGATAATCTATACCGTAAGTGCTCTTAAAATAGAGGGCTAATTTTGACTCATTCTTGACTATTTTCAATATCTACACTGTATTGTAATTGAATAATAGTATAATGCAAAATTTTCCATCTAATTATTATGTACAAATATATTGAACATATTCTTATATGCAATATGTTTTCAATGGATATGTTGATCTAGGAAGATTATTTTGCCCCACATCTTGAATGTCTTTGTGATGTCATAATGAGGGTTTTATATTTTCTTTTTTGTAAACATCTTTTAAATCTAAACCGAATGATGTTTTATTTTGAAATTGGTTATTGAATGATCATGCTAGTTTCTATTTTGTATTTTCTGAGAAAAGATATCTTGGGAAAGGGTGCCAAATATGGGTAACAAAGAAGGGTAAAATGTAGTTTCTTTTACCTACCATTAGAAATCTGGTTATTTATGCTTGTGCCCAAGCTTTGTAAACATAAATGAATTTTTGTTGGTTATGTACTTTTCACTCTGCCATATCTATCTTAGTTCTACTTTATGTGTGATGAAGTAGTTAGTTCACAACTTGCACAAGATTCCTCTCTGATCCATCAATGTCGAGTTAATAGATCACTTGTGTAGGGTTGGTGAGCTCTTCATTTCAGGATGAGCCCTGGGGGAGATAACCACTTTGTGGTTGGGCAGAATAAATGCCTGGATCACATTTCTATCTCAAGTTTTGTAATTGGAAGATAGAGTATCTGATGGGATAGGAGATAGGAACATGCATATGGATGACTGATAGTCCAATGGCATGTATATGGATATCTTGTAGTACTTCAACCTTAAGGTCATGTTCTCTATTGTATGTGTATATATGTACTTTGACATTTTATGTTTGAGAGTATGGTCAACATACTCTGTGTATTATTTTACACTTGTGTATTTCGACAATTTGGTCAAATTTTTATCTATTATGTCAGGGATAATCAACATTATTTCATATTATTGTAACCTATTTAAATGGAAATGAAATTTATGTCATGGAAAAGTCTTTATTATCTTTCAGACTTGTTATGTTTATTACTTTCCAAATTCTTCTAATCTAGAGCTTACATGTCTCTTATGTGCAAGTTTCTTTCTTTACATGTGGTATCAGAGCTGTGTTTAAACACTTGGACCTTGGTCTTCTATTGCTAAGTTGTGTACTCATACTTGGTGTAGGAAGTGATTTAACACCATGCAAACTAAAAATAATAATAAGGGAGGATCCAACAATGGACGAATCAATGAGGAACAAAATACAAGGATGGATGAATCCTAAACCTCTTGAAACAACAAAATAACCATATGGATCAACTGGAACAAGATGCAAGAGGAAGACAAAATGAAGAGGAAAGAAGAAAGAGGGAAGAACATCACAGACTTGAAGCTCAACAGAAGTAGGAAGAGGATCAACGTTTGGAAGCACTAAGAAAGGAAGAAGAGGATAGGTGGAATGAAGAGCAATGGAACCAAAATGTAGATCAAAGGGTGGTATACATACCTAATAATAGAGAAAGAATAGTAGAGGAACTGAGTAAGGACCTCAAGAAGGTCATACCTCCTAGATTTGATGGTAAGGCCATCAGTGATGTTGTTGAGGTATGGATAGTATCCATGGAAAAGTATTAAATTGTATTCATAATCTCTTAGCTGAATCTAGAGCTATGTGGGGTTCTTTTTAGTTGGTTGGTGAGGCTTGTACCTGGTAGGACAATGAGATGACCAAAAAGAGGATGCAACCTAGTGAGATCTCTTGGGAATAATTCCTAGTACTTTTCCATAAGAGGTGGTTACCTTAGCTATACTATGATAGGAAAGTGGCCAAATTCCATAACTTGATTCAAGGTGTTTAGATTGTCACTAAATACCATGAGAGATTATATCACTTGGTAAAGTATGTACCTCAATATCAGTAGGATGATTGGTTTAGAACCTGCAAGTTTATTCTTGGATTACGTCCAGAGATAGGATCAGAAGTGGATATGCATGAGCCTATGACTATGGATTTTTCTTTTAGGAAGGCTTTGAGACAAGAGTAGAAACTAAAGCAGGTACCTTCAATTAGAGTGAGTCAAAGGACTAGTGCACCTCAGGGAAATAAGAGGAAGTTTCAAGATAATAAACCAAAGGACACTGGTTAGAAATAGGTGTAGAATATGAGATGCAAGGGTAGAGATAATGCTAGAAGGAACAATAATGGTAGCTAGAACATGGGAAACAACAAGAATGATAACAGGAGGAATAAACTTGATGGTAAATAGGGACCATGGGATGGTTTCTACACTTGTGGAGGAGACCACTATGCTAATGTTTGTCCTCAAAGATCAGCTCATAGAGATGGTAAAGGATCTCAGACTCAACATCAGATTCATGCAGTTGTAAATAATAGATAGGCTGATTTCTAGGGAACACCCATTTAGATGGCCAGTAAGCTTCTTGGCCATGATATTTCTATTTTGATTGATACCGGAGCTACTAAATGTTTAATAGATCCTATACTTTCTTCTAAATTACTAGTTAGAGAAGGTTATATGTTAGAAAAATGGATGGTAGAATATGGAAATAAGGCAGAGCATAAAGTTGAGCAATGTTTATCTTGTAGTGAGATTGAACTTCCTAATTTACAAATGCATGTAAGCTTGTACATTGCACCTTTAGGTTCCTATGATGTCATTTTGGGCATCAATTGGTTAACATAACATAAGGCCATAGTGAATTGCAACGATAAAATAGTAGAATGCCTTGATGATGCAAGTAATCCTATAATACTCTATGGAGTGAAAAGGTCTCTTGAACTTAGATTTATGCCATGCAATTGAAAAAGGAAAAGAGAAAGGGGTGTATGATGTATGTGGCTTATGTCAAAGATACAGACACATCTCCTACTCTAGAAGATTTCCCTATCTTCCAAGAATTCAAGGATGTTTTTCCTGTAGAGTTACCTGAGTTACCTCAAAAGAGAATTTGATTTCTCAATTGATGTGATGCCTACAGCTGAACCTCAATCCAAGGAACCATACTGAATGACCACTACTAAAATGTATGAGTTTAATCTTTAGTTGCAAGAAATTTTTGATAAAGGGTTTATTCCCCCTAGTGTTTCACCATGGGGAGCTCTAGTAATCTTTTTAAAGAAGAAAGATGGTACCTTACGATTGTGCATAGATTATAGAATGCTAAATAAGGTTACCATTAAGAATAGATACCCTCTTCCTTGGATAGATGAAATTTTTTGATCAAATTAAGGGAGCAATTGTGTTCTCCAAGATTGATTTGAGATGTAGATATCATCAACTCTGGATCAAAGAGGAGGACATATCCAAAAAATAAAATAGGACAAGGTATGGGCATTATGAATTTGTAGTGTTACCTTTTGGATTGACAAATGCGCCAGCAACTTTTATGAACCTAATGAATATTGTATTTAGGGATTGTCTTGATAAGTTTGTTCAGATATTCATTTATGACATTCTAATTTACTCCAAGTATATGGAGTTGTATGGGAAACTATCAAAGTGTTCTTTCTATAAGAAAGACATTCATTATTTCAGTCATATCATTTCTACAAATGGAAGTGTCATGGATCCAACAAAGATCAAAGTTATTCTTGAGTGGCCAAATCCTACAAATGTGAGTGAAGTGAGAAGTTTTATGGGACTTGCAAGATACTATAGAAAATTTGTGGAGGGATTCTCTAAGATTACAACACCTATCACTTTTCTTCAGAGAAAAGGGTAAAGATATGAGTGGAATGATGTATGTGAGAGAGGATTCCATTTATTGAAACAAAAGCTCACATCTGTTCCTATCTTGATCATACCAGATCCTAATGGACACTTTACGGTTATCACTGATGCTTTAGGAGAAGGTCTTGGTGGTGTTCTCATGCAAGGTGAAAAAGTAGTGGCTTATGAGTCATAAAAACTAAAACAGTATGAGGTTAACTATGCACCTCATGACTTGGAATTAGCAGAAATTGTTCATGCTTTAGTGATGTGGAGACATTACATTTTCGGTAAACCATTTGAGTTAAAGACATATCACATGGGACTTAGGTATATCTTCACACAACCTAATCTCAATGCTAGACAAAGATGATGGTTGGAGTTTTTGAGTGAGTATGATTTTGGTATCAAGTATATCAAGGGAAAAGATAATAGAGTAGCAGATTCTCTAAGTAGGAAAAGACACATTTATGCTATATCTACTTCTAGAACTCGATTGAGAGAACATGTATTAGAGAATCTTTCAGGGGATGACCATTATGAGATGGTTAAGACAACATTACTTGTAGATCCATTAGATCACTATTTTGATGGATACACTTTTGAGGGTGATGGTATCATGAGATACTAAGACATGATGTATATTCCTAACCAAGTAGGGTTGAGGAAGGTGGTTTTAGAGGAAATGCATTGTACTCCATTTTCAGGACATCCAGGGGTGACGCAAGGTAGAGAGAAAGAGGGGCCAAAGGAGGGCACACCCTAATGATCCAAGCCTACTCAAAACATGTGGAAGCCAACAAACACAATAGAGAGAGAGAATGTAGAAACAATCATATATTATCATCAATTGAATCATACATGCCAGGCTGTAAGGTCTTCCAAATTACGGCCAGATATTACAATGAATCTCAGAAGTCCTTAAACATGTGAGGATCTATTACAAATCTCTAATCTAATGTCTACTATCTTCTACAAAAAATTGATTCCTTAAACTACACCCAAACATCAACATTTATTCAAGAAGCTACCAAACTAAGTCAGCCTTTTGATCCATAATTAATGGAAGTAACAATCAGATCTAGGACCAGACACTTCCTAATGATGGATAAAAACATTAAATTTGTGATCCAATATAAATAAAAAAGTCAGCCACAATAGGAAACAAAAATAAACCTATCAATAAGCATGATAACTGAGCAGCAGACAGACAATGTTGAGTGCCAGTGAAAATCGACCCCCCAGGAGAGAACCAACCATAGTTTGTAACTAAAGGAAACTGACCAACTACCGACCAACTTGGTCAAAGCATAAACCAAACAACACAAACAAACTCCAAATTATTTTGGTGATAGATGATTTCCAAGGACCCGAGATGCTCCTACATTAGACACCTGGGGTTATTTTGAAATGATTCTTCGAATCATTTGGTATGCCTGGTCTGAGCTACATCCAACTCAGACTATGAAATCCATGAAATTTCTTCCATCAATCTATTCCTCCACTTAACCAGATATTCCATATACTATTTTCCTCTTGTGCTATTCCCAACTCTTTCCTTCAAAATCTGTTCAACTTCATCATTCTACTTCTTAGGATATTCTGTTGGTACTGTCACTTTTTCATTAGTTTCATGATACTCATATAAATCAGAAATGTTGAAAATAGGTGATATGTCCATGTCATTAGGTAACTTGATCTATGTTTCTTGACTTTCAGTCACCCATTTTTTTGGGCAATGTTGGAGTCATGTGGTCTTGTCAAGTCTGGTGTCTAGGTCTAGCTTTTCTAAGATAGGCTATTCTTGCTAGGGTTCCTTGCCTTCTTACTTCAAGCCGGGTGGGTTGCTTTGAAAATTTTGTCATCATGGGTAGGTGATAGACCCCAACCTGGCAAGGAAAATATGTTTTGATTGGTAATCTTTCTCAGGTGAAATGGTGATTGTCGACCATGATCTTCATGGCACTTGCAAGGAATCAGAAGAAAGTTTTCTTGTGATACATTGACTGAATTGGCATTGAAAGACTCAAATTTTATTCCTTGTAATAGTGTGTGCATTCAGTTGTTGAAGCCTTTTCTTATACTAAATGAATTGCATATGTCAATATGGTATCTATTGGTTGATTCAACTTTCAGAAGCAAAGTTTGGATAGTCATGAATTGAATTGCATTTAAGATCATTTGAAATCTTTTGAGCAAGGTTCAATGATGATATTTTGGAAAGGTGTTTGTTTAGATTCAATTTTCTGAGAACTTCTTGATGCAAGATGATTAAAAAGGAATCGAAAAGACAGACACATGCAAGTGAAATGGTTCTTATTGAACTCAGGTCCCTCTTTTCCTAGCTTAGCATAGCCGAATACACACCTTGTAATACATGTTTAATCGGAAATAAAGTGTGTTGCTTTTGTCATATAAAGGTTTGGATCGGTTCTACAGGTCTCAATGATCCTAATGGAGAAAATGGCACGTGTTTTGGTGCTAAATTTGTAGAGAATGAGCACAGAAGGTTTTCTCATTTCGGCTAGTCCTTTTGCACTCACTCAGTTCTTTTTCTGCAATTTTAAAGATTTATCATGTTCGGTGAAATCAACGATCGTCACTTTCCTGGGATGGTGCCAGATTACCTTTGCGGCTTAGCAAAACACTGCCACATGGAAAGAGTGGTTGCATGATCGCATAAAGTTAAAAAATGTCTTGCGATCATGCGATAAGGCAAAAAGGGAACCTTTGTATGCCAACAGCACAGATGCACTCTGTTGGGACCCACGAATGCCAATGGTGTAGTCCACATGCACCAATGAGAGACTGGTCGCATGATCGCATGGAATGAAATAATACCTTGTGATCATGCGACAATGAAGCCTGGTCGGTCCAGAAAGTTTCCCGCGGTTATTATATCTTCAAGATACTAAATCAATGGTTCTCATGTTTCCTCCATGTTGTTGAAGATTCATAGTAGGATAATGGGATTTGAACACGTAGCATGTGTTAGCGGTTTTTCTTGTATCCCTCAACTCTAAAAGAGAAACATGAAGACCAGACCCAGGGATTTTTGTCTAGCAACACAAATCTACTTGTTCATACAAACTGAGGGGCAAGAAAAGACTAATTAATGAGGATTTGATCCTCCTTCTGCTTCGAGTTCCACACACTCAGGCGGGTGCACCTAAAACATGATAAGATCTGCATACATATAACTCACTAGCTAAAACCCTTTATGCAAACATGAAAATCGGTGGATAATTCTTAGACTTATAAAACATGGGAGTCCAATTCAACCAGTCTTATACAGGATCCCACCTGTATGATCTGCTAAGAATTAGAAAAATGGCCAATGTGATAACAAGGATAAACTCCTTCTTCTCTTTGAACCCGGAGGCTCAGGCAGGCTAACCTAATGATTCACTCTTCAAAGAATCGACAAATGAATTGTACTTCTTGAATACAATCAAACATGAATGTGCATAACAATAGAAAAGTAAAATGATTTGTAATTAATGTTTGATGATGAAAACTGTAGGACAAACAAAAGACCAGTGTCTTATCTATTGGGCATCAGAGTCAAACAACCATGCATTCCCAAAAAAATTTAACTCCAAACTCAAAGAAACCAAGTGAAGTGCCTTACAAATCACTCTTCTCATTCCAGTTCCTAGACATCAAATTCATGTATAAATCTTAAATTCTCAAACCCTGCACTCAAGATTGACTCTCTCCTTGAAAGAAACTTGAAAACAAGATCACATCTACCTTATAACCAGTGCATCAAAATGCCTTACAAACTGATACACAAGAACTAAGACCAAATACACGAAGACATTAACCAGAACTGAATAGGGATTCCATTGTTTTTCTATTAAAATTCCTCTGGTTCAACATATTTACATGACAAAGAAACACAGAGAAAATAAGAAAAAGGGCCTGAATCTTGTCTAGCAGCATAAATTTTCAACATCCTTGTTACAATAAGAAAAATCCAAGATATAGCAATTGAGAGTCCATTCCCAAAACCAACTGACAGCTGTCCCTCTTGCATAAAAATATCTTCAACATTCCTCATCTCCCTGCAACTGATTCCCAAGCTGATCCACATTCTGCAAAAACTTCCAATCTGATCTGCAACCGATCTTGATTCCCAGATTTCAAACCTGAACTGCTCTTATCAATTGCTTTGAAACTAAAAATAGTCATCACCATTGGAATCCTTATTCTGAGACCTTTCCGGAAACAGATAACACTTATATGTTTTGTTAAAAAATGAATTTCTAGGCCCCTTTTCCGTGAACAGGTTATCTTTTAAATTTTTGAATTTATGCCCTATAGTCTAAACTATATCATTTCATAAATTCAGCTTTAATTTGCAATTTTATATCATTTTCTGCATATACCCACAGAATGCACCAGAAAGTGCCACTTGTCACTATCTCATTACATGCTCAGACAAACCTCAAGTTAACCTACTGATTGGGAGAACTAGCGAATGACATTGATCTCCAAATCTCTGAATCTTTCTTTGACCATGGTTATCATTTGGAGAACTAGCGATTTGGAGAACTTGCGACTTGGAGAACTCGCGACTACATACTCTCCAATTCTCTGAATCTTTTTTTCACCATGGTTATCATTTGGAGAACTAGCGATTTGGAGAACTCGCGACTTGGAGAACTCGCGACTACATACTCTCCAATTCTCTGAATCTTTTTTTCACCATGGTTATCATTTGGAGAACTAGCGATTTGGAGAACTCGCGACTTGGAGAACTCGCAACTACATACTCTCCAATTCTCTGAATCTTTTTTCCACCATGGTTATCATTTGGAGAACTAGCGATTTGGAGAACTCGCGACTTAGAAAACTAGCGACCTGGAGAACTAGCGACCAAGTGTATTCTCCAATTCTCTGAATGATTTTTCTTAACTTTCAAGCATTTGGAGAACTAGCGATTTGGAGAACTAACGACTTGGAGAACTAGCGACTTGGAGAACTAGCAACTTGGAGAACTCGCGACTTGGAGAACTCGCGACCAAGTGTATTCTACAATTCTCTGAATGTTTATGACTTAACCATTTGCATTTGGAGAACTAGAGACTAAGCATTCTCCAATTCTCTGAATGTTATCTCCTTAACCACTAGCATTTGGAGAACTAGAGACTAAGCATTCTCCAATTCTCTGAATGTTATCTTCTTAACCACTAGCATTTTTCGCCAGCATTTTTATGCAAAATTTAGTGCTTTATGGTCACTGGCATGCATCCCAATGCAATAGTTGTGCACACTCTTGAGAGTCTTCTTCTCTATATATATTTCATTATGTAAGTGGTATATCTTTTAAACACTTGAAATGGTCATTTCTTGAGCAATGTGGGATTAAACTTTTGGAAGCAATACTGATTTTTTATTGTTGCGAGTACTCAGAGGACCATAACTTTTGATTGTCAAACTGAGTTTTTCTAAAATTTTTGCTGTACAATGCACACATTGTCATATCAAACATATGTAAAATTCAGCCCGACCTAGTTTGTATTTTTTGAGTTATGATAAAAAACGTGACTGGCTGTATATTGATACTTTTTTTTAACTGGCTCTTGCCTTCAACCTTTTTTTTTATCGTCTTCTTCTTCACATGCTTTGCATTTGTCTATGATATTTGGCATCACAAAATCACTTTGCTTTGATTTTCTCAAACTCTGAGACAAGACCTTGATGCATTGCCCTCTAGAAAACAACAATGATAAATGAACACCAGTAACACTAGCCATTTCTACGTACACAATATCTTGTGCTCAATCTTAGTGATAACTCACACTGGCGACGCACTCCTTTGCTCTCACACGTCATGGCATTATCTTTTCTGGGCCATTTATTTCACTTTTACCCTTTGCAAAGATTGTCAAATAACATTAGCTGACATCCGGGAGCGGCCTTAAAAACTGGCCAATAGCCATCATAGGATCATGTCACTGAGCACACATGTTCAGCTCCAACAAAAAAATATGCATGTCAAAGAAGAAATTTCAAAGACACCCGAGACACAAGATAAAATAGACCAAAGTTAGCCACTTAAAACATTGTCTTTCTGCTCTATCTGAAATCACTTAAGTTGGCTCTAGAACTGGCTTTGAAAACTGACCAAATCACCTGAACAAATCTCACCGCATGACTGACATAAACCTTGAGATACATAGAATCACCCTGCAAAATGGCATCCCTTGACTATACCTGAGGCAAAAGTTATTAACCTCTGAAGTTTCCCTTTTCATTCTGCTCCTGCAAACACACTATCAGAACTTGATAAACTGCACTTGGAATTAGCCTTGAAAAGTGCACGAATGGATTGGCAGGATGCTCGAATCAGAATGAGATACAGTATAACTTGTCGTCAATACAAGACAACAAGAATTTTAACAATAGGATCATCCTGTAAAAATTTATTAGTAGGCAAAGAAGGCCTCTGACAAACTTGCAGAAAACATAACCGGGCAATTTGCACTTTTTGCAAATAGAAAAGGTTTGGCAAATTGACCAAATGAATACATCAAGAGCCACAATCTTATAGCATGGAAGTATTTTATGTCTACTATACACTGAGACAAACATACTGATGACCTGATCAATAGGGCATGAGTTATTCATAGTTGAAATAGGGCTCTAGAAAATTGGTGAATAACCAAACAGTGCAAAACACAAAAGCTGCAAATGGAATCAGCTTCAATTTCTCATCAGATGGATTTATCATAAGCTACAAACTGACAGGGGTAGAGTACAACTTGTCTATAATGTAGGGAAATTATTAAAAATTTTCTACCAATCCACAGGGTACAAGTTATAACATGTCAAATAGGGTTCCCGACAAAACTAGGAAAAGGGCCAAGTGCAGAAACTAGAAAACACCTCCGGAAGGGGATGAATAAATGGGGTCAAAACTTATCACAGAGGCCTAAAACTTGACACATAAAGAGTATGAAAAGTGTACAACAAGACGCTAGGCTCATATTTTCATGACGCTCTCTAGGGTGCATTTTATTCAATGTCAAAGTGACCATTCCCAGTGAATTTTACACTTAAGCATTTTCTGACTTAGAGACCTCCTAGAAACGAACTGATGCAAACCCATTTAAACATGTCATCTAAGGACTCAAAACAACTCGATAGGATGAATGAAAAGCAATGAACATGTAGACCTCAAGATATGACCCCAAATACACCCATACTAGCATGCAATACAAAGCCAAAATGAGCACCTAATCAAAATTTTACATGGTACCTCAAAACTGCATTTTGAGTACCAACATTGGCTCTGTCTGGGGATGGTTGAGCGTAAGATTAGCACAAGAATCTCAGAATCTCTTGGAAGAGCAGACCACCCCAAAAACTAGCTTCTCCTTATCACTCCAAAAACAACTTCATCTTCTTATTCCTCCAAATCCATTATTAGGTTCTGAGTCTCCTTTATTGAAAGAAACTACACTACTGCTGAAAGGAAAGCAACTACAAATGTACAAACTTCTTTCAAATGGAAACCATGGCTGGAAACTTCACTTACCCCGATCAAAAACATGATTTTCTTTTCCACCATGTACTAGAATCAAACATTTATCACTTGCACCCGCATGACTGAAAACATGAAAACTTTTCACAAGCACATTAGGCAACATATAATCTACATATTCATATCCGTCCAATGCCTGAGAATCAAACTCAATCTGGATATACTGATCATCTTCATAAATGTGATGATCGTTCTCGAAGAGATCACTAGTTTGCACAAAAGAAAAAGAAACATTTTCCATCACATCCGGCAAACTATCATAGGACTGAGTTTCACAAAATGGGAGCATACAAACTTTCTGATTGTAAACTTCAGATTTAACATTATCTTCAGCATAGTTTTTTAAATCAAAGACAAAACTCTCATACCCACATTCATGCAATTGCGGCAAACAATCAGGAAGCTCCTCATAGATTATTTCTGTTTCATCTGGCTGAGATGAAACTGGGCAATCAGATTCATATCCAGTTGTATTATTCAATGCACTTACTTTTTCAGCTTCATCACAAACTAGATCCTCAACAAATTCCTCAAACAATGGATTAAAGACCAAATGAAAATGCGAATCATAGAAATTCGTACATAGTGATGGGTGATCACAATCAATCTTCTCATTAAACAAAGGATTTGAGATATCATTATACTCATATTCAGACTCACTGTCATGGATACTTACAACACAATAAAAGTCTGAATCTGAATCATTTAACTTTGAATCCAAAACACCAACACATTCATCAATGAGAGAACTACTATCTTCACTTACACCATCTTCATTCGGGTAATCATATTGTGAACTGCATTCATTTCCGGACTGAGAATCATTATCCTTTTTAGAGTCATAGAAGTTACCATCAACAGATTCACCCCTATCACTCTGACATTCATCATCAGCATCATCATTGCATTCATCAGGTGCATCTGAGAACTGAGATACTTCACTTTTGAATGCACTAGGAGAAAGAAATTTGTCCTCATAAATTTCCTTTTCAGATTGAGGATTACACTTGTTCTCAGCTTTGACCGCAATACTTTCACATTCATGTTCAAACTGAGATCCTTCTACCCACACAATATACTTCACTTTCGTTCTTGCATCCCAGTGAATTGATTCAGTAACACACAGTTCTAGAAATAAATCAATATGATAAAGTTCCTGAAAAACACCTTTAATTTGAAGTTTGTTGAGTGCTGCAACAAATCTTTTATAAAATAGAGACACTGATTCGTCTTTCCTTTTCCCTACTTCCATTTTCAGGAACATAATTTCCTTTGCCTGAATTTCTTGCCTAATCATTGCAAGATTATTTTCATCTTCTTCAAAACTGGACAAAGAAAAATCAGATCTAGGAATAACATCTAGATTTACACAATTTGTTGTTTCAGACGACATAACTTCTTGACAGTGTATCTTTTCTCTTCTACAACTTATGCAGTCACAACTTCATAACTAACATACTTCTCACCATGGATTTTCAACCGAACTTTTCAAATAGAGAAGCATGCACCAAACTTACCAATACTCCTTAGCTTGGTGACTTCTTCACCGAATAAGGATCTTATGAGATATCATAAACAAATGGAAAAATACCTGGAAAGATTTTTTACTACTGCTGTAGCTTCACTTTTTGATTTGAAATCTGAAGAACACCTTCAAACTTCAGGTTCGTTTCTGACACAGAGTCGCCACCTCTCCATAGAGGAATGAAAATTTTCTTTACTGATCTTCACTTTGAAAATGTTCAGATTCTGGGCACTTCACACAACAGCAGAGCCGCATATATTTAAACTTTCACAACAACAAATCCAAGTATACACAAGTTTGAAAATGATTTTCAGAACTTTAAACTTTGAAGACTCTTTTCCCAAACTGAAAACCAACAAGACTCTGGGATACACTTAATGGTGAACTTATTCAATCCCCAGCAGAGTCGCCATTTTGTTAGCATTTTTTCTTGTATCCCTCAACTCTAAAAGAGAAACATGAAGACCAGACCCGGGGATTTTTGTCTAGCAACACAAATCTACTTGTTCATACAAACTGAGGGGCAAGAAAAGACTAATTAATGAGGATTTGATCCTCGTTCTGCTTCGAGTTCCACACACTTAGGCAGGTGCACCTAAAACATGATAAGATCTGCATACATATAACTCACTAGCTAAAACCCTTTATGCAGACATGAAAATCGGTGGATAATTCTTAGACTTATAAAACATGGGAGTCCAATTCAACCAGTCTTATATAGGATCCCACCTGTATGATCTGCTAAGAATTAGAAAAATGGCCAATGTGATAACAAGGATAAACTCCTTCTTCTCTTTGAACCCGGAGGCTCAGGCAGGCTAACCTAATGATTCACTCTTCAAGGAATCGACAAATGAATTGTACTTCTTGAATACAATCAAACATGAATGTGCATAACAATAGAAAAGTAAAATGATTTGTAATTAATGTTTGATGATGAAAACTGTAGGACAAACAAAAGACCAGTGTCTTATCTATTGGGCATCAGATTCAAACAACCATGCATTCCCAGAAAAATTTAACTCCAAACTCAAAGAAACCAAGTGAAGTGCCTTACAAATCACTCTTCTCATTCCAGTTCCTAGACATCAAATTCATGTATAAATCTTAAATTCTCAAACCCTGCACTCAAGATTGACTCTCTCCTTGAAAGAAACTTGAAAACAAGATCACAGCTACCTTATAACCAGTGCATCAAAATGCCTTACAAACTGATACACAAGAACTAAGACCAAATACACGAAGACATTAACTAGAACTGAATAGGGATTCCATTGTTTTTCTATTAAAATTCCTCTGGTTCAACATATTTACATGACAAAGAAACACAAAGAAAATAAGAAAAAGGGCCTGAATCTTGTCTAGCAGCATAAATTTTCAACATCCTTGTTACAATGAGAAAAATCCAAGATATAGCAATTGAGAGTCCATTCCCAAAACCAACTGACAGCTGTCCCTCTTGCATAAAAATATCTTCAACATTCCTCATCTCCCTGCAACTGATTCCCAAGCTGATCCACATTCTGTAAAAACTTCCAATCTGATCTGCAACCGATCTTGATTCCCAGATTTCAAACCTGAACTGCTCTTATCAACTACTTTGAAACTAAAAATAGTCATCACCATTGGAATCCTTATTCTGAGACCTTTCCGGATACATATAACACTTATATGTTTTGTTAAAAAATGAATTTCTAGGCCCCTTTTCCGTGAACAACATATCTTTTAAATTTATGAATTTATGCCCTATAGTCTAAACTATATCATTTCATAAATTCAGCTTTCATTTGCAATTTTATATCATTTTTTGCATATACCCACAGAATGCACCAGAAAGTGCCACTTGTCACTATCTCATTGCATGCTCAGACAAACCTCAAGTTAACCCACTGATTGGGAGAACTAGCGAATGACATTGATCTCCAAATCTCTAAATCTTTCTTTGACCATGGTTATCATTTGGAGAACTAGCGATTTGGAGAACTCGCGACTTGGAGAACTCGCGACTACATACTCTCCAATTCTCTGAATCTTTTTTTCACCATGGTTATCATTTGGAGAACTAGCGATTTGGAGAACTCGCGACTTGGAGAACTCGCGACTACATACTCTCTAATTCTCTGAATCTTTTTTTCACCATGGTTATCATTTGGAGAACTAGTGATTTGGAGAACTCGCGACTTGGAGAACTCGCGACTACATACTCTCCAATTCTCTGAATCTTTTTTTCACCATGGTTATCATTTGGAGAACTAGCGATTTGGAGAACTCGCGACTTGGAGAACTAGCGACCTGGAGAACTAGCGACCAAGTGTATTCTCCAATTCTCTGAATGATTTTTCTTAACTTTCAAGCATTTGGAGAACTAGCGATTTGGAGAACTAGCGACTTGGAGAACTCGTGACTTGGAGAACTCGCGACTTGGAGAACTCGCGACCAAGTGTATTCTCCAATTCTCTGAATGTTTATGACTTAACCATTTGCATTTGGAGAACTAGAGACTAAGCATTCTCCAATTCTCTGAATGTTATCTCCTTAACCACTAGCATTTGGAGAACTAGAGACTAAGCATTCTCCAATTCTCTGAATGTTATCTCCTTAACCACTAGCATTTTTCGCCAGCATTTTTATGCAAAATTTAGTGCTTTATGGTCACTGGCACGCATCCCAATGCAATAGTTGTGCACACTCTTGAGAGTCTTCTTCTCTATATTCATTTCATTATGTAAGTGGTATATCTTTTAAACACTTGAAATGGTCATTTCTTGAGCAATGTGGGATTAAACTTTTGGAAGCAATACTGATTTTTTATTGTTGCGAGTACTCAAAGGACCATAACTTTTGATTGTCAAACTGGGTTTTTCTAAAAAAAATTTTATATCATGCACACATTGTGATATCAAACATATGTAAAATTTAGCCCGACCCAGTTTGTATTTTTTGAGTTATGATAAAAAACATGACTGGCTGTATATTGACACTTTTTTTTTACTGGCTCTTGCCTTCAACCTTTTTTTTTATCGTCTTCTTCTTCACATGCTTTGCATTTGTCTATGATATTTGGCATCAAAAAATCACTTTGCTTTGATTTTCTCAAACTCTGAGACAAGACCTTGATGCATTGCCCTCTAGAAAACAACAATGATAAATGAACACCAGTAACACTAGCCATTTCTACGTACACAATATCTTGTGCTCAATCTTAGTGATAACTCACACTGGCGATGCACTCCTTTGCTCTCACACATCATGGCATTATCTTGTCTGGGCCATTTGTTTCACTTTTACCCTTTGCAAAGATTGTCAAATAACATTAGCTGACATCCGGGAGCGGCCTTAAAAACTGGCCAATAGCCATCATAGGATCATGTCACTGAGCACACATGTTCAGCTCCAACAAACAAATATGCATGTCAAAGAAGAAATTTCAAAGATACCCGAGCCACAAGATAAAATAGACCAAAGTTAGCCACTTAAAACATTGCCTTTCTGCTCTATCTGAAATCACTTAAGTTGGCTCTAGAACTGGCTTTGAAAACTGACCAAATCACCTGAACAAATCTCACCGCATGACTGACATAAACCTTGAGATACATAGAATCACCCTGCAAAATGGCATCCCTTGACTGTACCTGAGGCAAAAGTTATTAACCTCTGAAGTTTCCCTTTTCATTCTGCTCCTGCAAACACACTATCAGAACTTGATAAACTGCACTTGGAATTAGCCTTGAAAAGTGCACGAATGGATTGGCAGGATGCTCGAATCAAAATGAGATATAGTATAACTTGTCAGCAATACAAGACAACAAGAATTTTGACAATAGGATCATCCTGTGAAAATTTATTAGTAGGCAAAGAAGGCCTCTGACAAACTTGCAGAAAACATAACCGGGCAATTTGCACTTTTTGCAAATAGAAAAGGTTTGGCAAATTGACCAAATGAATACATCAAGAGCCACAATCTTATAGCATGGAATTATTTTATGTCTACTATACACTGAGACAAACATACTGATGACCTGATCAATAGGGCATGAGTTATTCATAGTTGAAATAGGGCTCTAGAAAACTGGTGAATAACCAAACAGTGCAAAACACAAAAGCTGCAAATGGAATCAGCTTCAATTTCTCATCAGATGGATTTATCATAAGCTACAAACTGACAGGGGTAGAGTACAACTTATCTATAATGTAGAGAAATGATTAAAAATTTTCTACCAATCCACAGGGTACAAGTTATAACATGTCAAATAGGGTTCCCGACAAAACTAGGAAAAGGGCCAAGTGCAGAAACTAGAAAACACCTCCGGAAGGGGATGAATAAATGGGGTCAAAACTTATCACAGAGGCTTAAAACTTGACACATAAAGAATATGAAAAGTGTACAACAAGACGCTAGGCTCATATTTTCATGACGCTCTCCAGGGTGCATTTTATTCAACCTCAAAGTGACCATTCCCAGTGAATTTTACACAAGCATTTTCTGACTTAGAGACCTCCTAGAAACGAACTGATGCAAACCCATTTAAACATGCCATCTAAGGACTCAAAACAACTCGATAGGATGAATGCAAAGCAATGAACACATAGACCTCAAGATATGACCCCAAATACACCCATACTAGCATGCAATATAAAGCCAAAATGAGCACCTAATCAAAATTTTACATGGTACCTCAAAACTGTATTTTGAGTACCAACAGCATGGTGGGCCTCCCTAATGTTAAGCGCAGCCAGTTAGGTGTGTGATCGCATGATCACATGACTGATAGAACACTCTTGCGATCATGTGACAATGGAAGACCAAGTGGGACCCATGTACCCTGATAGCGTAGATGCGCCAATGATGAAGCGGTCACATGATCGCATGAATTAAAATATTGCTATGTGATCATGCGACAGCATAAGTTACCGAAGATGCTTTGTGAGTTAATGAGATCTTGTCGCGTAGATCCGCTTACTCAGTTAGTATGCTCCAAAGGTTCGTTGACTATAGTGTTTGATACACTAACAGTATAAGGAGACTCAAAGGACAATTCTAGAGTTTGCATTTCATGAAAGAGATCGAAGCATTGTTCTATTATCAAATATGCAAAGATCAGTGGTCTAAAATTTGATGAATGTTCGGTCATCCCAAAGGTGACTGTTACCTTAAACAGTGTAGTCCATGTGCACCAATGAATAGAGCGGTCACATGATCGCAAGAGGTTAAAAAAAGTACCACTTGATCATGCAATAATGGAAGCTCGAGTGGAATGTCTATTGTGAATCAAGGTTAACTATTTCTTTTGTCTTAGTTAAGTTTGTTTGGAAGATAGATCGACTCTAAGAAGCCCAATGGATTTGACTTGACAGATACTATTAAAAAGAAGATGAAGAGTCTCAGATTCCATAGTGACTTTTCAAGTTCTCAGATTGGAAGAGTTTACCTCTTTATGCTTTGTCTCTTTTTATTCAAAGGAGAGGGAAGGTCATTGGCTCCTACGAGCCTGATGTATTGTAAAATCTATATATTCTATAAAGAGATTCAGTATGGGTGTCGAAAAACTTGGCATTGGAGCAGAGTAATTCTATTTGCTAAGCTTTATTTCATGTTTGTTGTGCCAGTAGTTGTTCATTTGCATTTGAATAGATAGAACAGTTATATGTGAAGCTGTACTTGCTTACCGAATTCCATTTCATGTTGGTAATTGTAGTGAAAGTAATTCTATTTACCGTGCATGTATAATTCTTCTCCTATTCATCCAGTTATTTAGATGCATCTAAATAGAAAGTACAATTGTATATGGAACTATAATTCCTACTTGGATTCCATTTCATGTTAGTAATTGCAGCATAAGTAATTCCATTTACTGTCCATGCATAATTCTACTTCTATTCTCCTTAGTAGGATACGCATTCTTAGAGTAGATAGATTTAGGCTAGAAGATAGACTTCATGATAATCTATGATCAACATTCTATTGGGGATTATAGGTTATCCACTCTTATCTCTACCTGAATTGTTTGTGCCTACAAACAATTTGGTTAAGACTTATAAGGAATTATCTGATGATCAATAAAAAGACACATTCATTGCATATCAAACACAATCAGGGAGCTATACCTATCAATTCAGAGGGCAGTGATAGATGACTTACACTGACCCATTTATTGGTGACATCCTTTTGTTCTCTCACCTTGGGTGTTTAGAGAGTCAGAGATTATAAATCTAACAGGAGGAAAAACTGTTAACCAACAATCTCATATGCATTTTCATTGTCAAATTTCTTCAGAATCTTGCAAGGTCCAAACTTCTTCATCTCCATCTTCCCATATGTTCCAACAAGAAATTGACCTTTCTTCAAATGAACCATTACTTCATCACCAACATCAAAAGTCTTATGTATCCTTGATCTATTTGATTTGTCTTTGTATTTCTGATTACTATCTTCTAGCTTCAGCTTCACATCTTCATACAATGTTTTCATGTACTCAACAAACTTTACTCCATCACTTTTCTTGCTCTCATCAACAATATCTCTCAAATCAGATATTCCTCTAGGTTGTGTGCCATTCACAATCTCAAATGGTGTCTTTCCAGTACTCCTATTCATTGAATTATTGTATGCAAACTCTGCTTGTGCCAACACAGAATCTCAATTACTCGGTGTGCAAACTCTACTTGTGCCAACATCTCAAAAGATTTCCCAAACTTTTGTTCACAACTTCAGTCTGTCCATCAGTTTGTGGGTGAAATGTAGAACTATATTTCAACTCAGTGCCAAATTTCTTCCAAAGTGTTTTCCAAAAATATCTAACAAATTTATTGTCTCGGTTAGAGATAATACTCCTCGGTAATCCATGCAATCTGACAATTTCCTTAAAGAAAAGATCTACTACATGTACTGCATCTGATGTCTTTCTACATTGTATAAAATGTGCCATCTTATAAAATCTATCCACAACAACATATATTGAATCATTACCTCTTACTATCTTCAGTAAGCCAAGAACAAAGTCCATACTAATGTCAATCCAAGGTTTCTCGGGAACAACAATTGGTGTATACAATCTAGTATTCTGACTTACTCCTTTTTCAACTTGACAAATTCCATAACTTTTCACAAATTTCTGAACATCTTTATACAACTGCGGCCAATAGTAATTCTCCTTAAGAAGATTCCATGTTTTATCAATGCCAAAATGTCCAGCCAAACCACTAAAATATTTCTCTTTTATCAAATTAGATCTCATTACTCCCCTCGGTATACACAACTGAATACCTTTAAACAACATACCTTCCTGAATAAAATATTCATCTCATTTAGTATCTTGTTGATCTTGAATAGGTGCTCTACACTTTCTCCATGGCTCAGAAAAATCAGGGTCATTTTCATACAAACCTTTCATCTCATCAAAACCAAGAACTTCAATTTTCATCTCAGTCATCAAAGATCTTCTTCTACTCAATGCATTAGCAACTCGGTTAGTAACTCCACTCTTATGCTTTATCACAAATGTGTAACTCTACAAATACTCAACTCATTTCATATGTCTCTGATTCAACATATTCTGACTACCCAAATATTGTAACACCTTATGATTAGTATACAACACAAATTCACTCAATATCAAATAATGTCTCCATTTTTTTAGTGCTTGAACAATAGCATAGAATTCTTTATCGTACACATAATATTTCCTTCTAGGATCATTCAAATTTTCACTAAAGAAAGCAACAGGTTTACCTTCTTGACTCAACACAGCTCCAATTGCACTTCCACTTGCATCACATTCTACTTGAAATACTTTACTGAAATCAGGTAATGCCAAAATAGGTAATTTAGCAACCTTCTACTTTAGAGTCTCAAAAGTTTTGTTAGCTCCATGTGTCCACTTGAATTCTCTTTTGTCTCCTCTCATAGTCTCAGTCATAGCATTACAAATTGAACTAAAACTCCTTATGAATTTTTGGTAAAAACTTGTCAAACCATGAAATGATCTTACCTCAATAGCATTCACAAGAGTAGGCCAATTCAAAATAGCTTTAACCTTTTTAGGATCCATCTTCAAACCATCAACCGAAATAAGAAATCCTAAATACACAATCTCTTCTTTCACGAATGAACACTTTTTCAGATTTATCAGCAACTTTTCCTCTTTCAATCTCTGCAAAACTTGTCTAACATGCAACAAATTTTCTTCTTTGGTCTTGTTAAATATTAGAATATCATCTAGATATACAATCACAAACTTACCCAAGAATTTCTTCAAAACTTCATTCATCAACCTCATAAAAGTACTTGGTGCATTAGTTAAACCAAAAGGCATAACCAACCACTCATACAAACCTTTTTTTGTCTTGAAAGAAGTCTTCTATTCATTAGCTTCTTTGATTCTGATCTGATGATACCCACTTTTCAAATCAATCTTTGTGAAATATTTTGCTCCATTCAAACTGTCCATTATATCATCCATCCTTGGTATAGGAAACCTATAGTTCATTGTTATCTTATTGATTTCTCTAGAATCAATACACATTCTCCATTCTCCATTCTTCTTCAGTGCCAATACAGTAGGTACTGCACAAGGACTCAAAATTTATTTGATCAAACTTTTTTCTAGCAACTCTTGAATCTATCGGTTCAATTCCTAATTCTTAGTAGGTGTCAACCGATGAGGTGCCTTATTTGGTAAACTAGCTCCAGGGATTAGATCCATACAATGATCAATGCTTCTTTTTAGTGGCAAACCATCAGGTACATTATCAGAAATGATATCACTATACTTGGTGAGAAATTTATCAATCTCCTCAGGGACATTATCCTCTATTTTCTTACTTGGCTTATTAGGAATCAAATCAAAACATACATCATTCTTCTTCAATGAGTTAACAAACTTTCTTCCTTCCATCAAGAAAACTTTCACAGATGTGCAAACATTACTAACAGGCTCTTCCATCAATGGTAGCAAGATTTGTTTTTTTCCATCAGCCACAACAATATATTTATGCAATCTCCCATCATATATAGCATGTCTATCATATTACCAAGGTCTACCCAACAAAATATGACAACAATCCATAGGCATGATATCACATAATACCTTATCATAGTATTTTCCAATCTTCAAATTCACATAACATTGTTCACTTACCAGGAGTGTATGCTCATCTTTGATCCATGAAATTTGATAGGGCTTCGGATGTAACAACCTTTCCAACTACAATTTTGTGACCATCTCTTCAGATGCCAGATTCTCCAAGCCACCACTATCATGATTACCTTCCAAACTTTATCAAAAACTCTACATCCAGTCTTGAACAAAATTTTCCTTGTCGGATCTTCCTTCTTGCTTTCTTTACACAGTTCTCTCCTTACCATAAAGTTATTTTCTTTCTCAGGTTCACTCAATGACTCTTCTTTCACCAAAGCATTCCTACTGCTACCAACCTTCTTACTTTCTTGTGTACATTCTGTAAAGTATAAAATATGGATGAGGTCTTAGAACAATGGTTTGCACATAAAAGAGACCCCAAAACCAATATTTTACACTTACATTTGAATTGTATTGATATGGAAAGTAAATGTAGATGACTAATGTTCAAATAAAGAGATAAAGGTACTTACCTCTGAGAAAGAACCTACCAAAAACCCTATCAAACAGTCTCAAAAACTATTGATTTCTATCAACTTGAACCAAAACTGTGAGATCTACAAAACCCAGAAATATTTTCCAATTTTTAGGGAGGTCATCTTTCACCCTCATAAAAGTTCAAAGGCTACATTCTTTATTTGAATGTCAATTTTGACTTTTTTTGAAGATCCTAGAAGTTCACCGAAAAGGGTATCCAAATCTACTCTCAGATCTAAAATTTTGCACCTATACCTGCAAGGAACCTTGGTTTGGAATCAACTTCAATATTGAAATTGATAAAGGGTGCTCCCCTTAATACCACAAACACATAACAGAAAAAGAGAAACAACAACAATAATATGCAAGAACAGAAAAATTGGCTTCTTATTATCTCCACAAATGTGGAATTACAAACTTTCAGAATTACAATATGCAAAGCCACATGGGCATTCCCTTACAATATTCTGTAGGACAAAGCCTCGAACTATTACCCAGAACTATTCTGAACTGCCTAAGACAATAATACAGCCTTCCTTATATAGGCAATTTCCACCGCCCGAGAAGGTTCCAAAAATTTAGCCCTAAGGGCTGACCAAACATAGAATTATTTTATTTTTCAATTTATTACATCAAAGTCGGCTCAAAATAACTTTTGAAACCCGAACAGAAATTTTGAAGGAAAATTATTTTCTGCCATTTCAGGTGACCTGACTTCCGGAGATCATAAGTCATCACCAGTTGACCCGATTGACTATTATAACCCCATTTCAGAAATGCCACAAAGCGCTCTACAGGATTGACCCATGCAAGTGCCCGTCACCCAAATTTTTGACCTCATCTGGTGCCTCTAAAGCCTTCAAAACTAAGTTCAAAGTTTCTGTACCCTGCTGCCAATACCAAAAATCTTCAATATCTTCAAAACTACACCTGATCTAGCCATGAAACTTTGCTGGCAGACTTATATGACCAAAATGAACCTCCAAGAAAGAAATCAGATCATTCTGAGCACATACAAAAATTACCAAAAATAGTAACTTTCCATAAATAGCAGCTCTGCACAAAATAGCCCTTATTGAAAATAAAAATAGAAATATTTTTGGGTGATGCAAGATTGCTCTTACACCCAGGATGCTCCTGCATCAGAAATTGAAATTGAGAATGCTAGCAAGTAGTAGAAGTAGATCTAAGAATGAAGCTATGGCATTCAATAAATATGCAATTGTATTTGAAATGTAATCAATTATGTTAATATGAAAGCTTGGAAAATCTAAACCTTCATGTTTGTATGCTTGTAATCCACTTTGAGGGAAGGATGAATGGATCTTGAAGATGAACAAAAGGATCTTGAAGGAAGATCACACCATCATGATGGTTAGATCTAGGGTTTGAATGATGAATCTTGAAGGCTTGAACCAAATATCTTCAATGGCTTGAATGCTTGAATCCTTCATCTTTAATGGAGAACTTGGATGGAGAAGAGGACTTGAATTTTTGAATGGATGCTTTCTTGATCAACTTGCTTGAGAGTGCTTGAGCAATGAATATATAAATGATGGATGAGAAAATGAGAGAGGAAGGCCTCCTTTTATAGTGAACTAGGGCACAATCCTCTAGAGGGGCCACCTCGGAGAATTAAATCCCAATTAGGTCCTAGCTTTTAGAAAATATACATAGATTAAATGCAATTAGAGGATTTACCTTTCTGAAACCCACAATAGCAAACCCGGAGGTGGAAAAATAAATATCGCTGAAACCTGACACCTAGAAATCAAGGAATTTGGAATTTTGAAAGAGGGGGAAAAATTGAGGTTGGGAATAACCTAGTCAGGTTTGAGTTCGATGCTGACCTAGTCAAGATCAACCTTGAATTTGACCTTGGGCCTAGATCCAGTCAAAATTAGGACAAGTGGTCACGAGGATGCTCGGAGACCTAGAAATGATACTAGAATGGGACAGACTGCTAGGGATAGGCATAAAATCCTATGATGACCATGATGAAGTCTACGAGGACCTATTTGTAAGTCCTACCTAGAAAATAGAGCCATAGAAGAGGTAAATTAAGGAGAATCCTCAGGATCCTAACCCTAATTTCACCTAGAATGAAGGAATCAAGTGCAGAAAAGAAGTGGAAAGAGGGGAGAAAGCCAGATCAAATAAAAGATCAATTCAAGGCATCCAATATGACCCAAAACCACTTACATGAAGGGCTAAATTCTCTTAACATGGAAGTTCTTTCATTTTAATATGATACATTAAGCCCCTACTTTAGCAAGAGTATGGACTCGATACAAACTCTTGGTAAAGGAGAAGAAAGAGGAGAAGATCCAAGTGGATTCACAAAGAGATAAAATAATAATTAGTTAAGGACACAAGCCCCTAGACTAAGGATTCTAACTTGACATACATGCATGAGGGTGTCTAAAGAACAAGGGTTAGTACAAATAACCCAAATCAATTAGCATAAGAAACCTTGCTAAGAAATACTTCTCATACTAATATCATATTTGGAAAGCTATCATAAAAGCATAAATGATTACATAAGAAAGACAAGAGCAACACTATAAATAACATAGCTTCATGATCCTATCCTACTAGCATGAAAGAAAAAATAGAGAAAGGGAAAAGAGTGATTACCTCACCTAGTAAGATGCCCACCTTACCATGAATCACCCTGGAGGGAGAGCACAACAGGTTCACCCATAAACTGTGCTTGCAATTGTAATGTGCCTTTTGATGGCTTCTAGAATACCCATAGATCCACCTTCTTGTATCACTATGAATATGAAATGTGCGTCTCCTTAGTATTTAGCAACTTATGTGCATTACCTTCGAAAGATTTAGCATATAGGTGCGTGTCTTTTTAGGATTTAGCAACTTATGTGCATTACCTTCTAAGATTTAGCATATTTGAAATATTTAAAAAATGCACATCTCCTCAAGATTTAGCAACATGTGTGTTACCATCAAAATATTTAGCATATGGATGCATGTCTTTTCAAGATTTAGCAACTTGTGTGTGTTACCTTCCAAGATTTAGCATATTAAAAAAATTTGACAAATGCGTGTCTCCTCAAGATTTAGCAGCTTATATGCGTTACCATCGAAAGATTTAACATATAGATGCATGTCTTTTTAGGATTTAGCAACTTGTGTGTGTTAACTTCCAAGATTTAGCTTGTAAAAATAAAAAACTATAGTACAAGGGAGACCCTATATATGCCCCCCTCCTTAATATGGCAAAAACATACTATTTTGACATGTTAAGGAAAGAAAAGAACAAGGATAAAGCCTTCTTCAACATCAAGACAATATCCACAAACAACACCTAGTGCAAGCCAAAAAAGGTCATAGCTCCTATGAGGCCATTGAAGGGATGAATGTAAAGAGATATCATGCAAGAAGTGAAAAGAAAGTAATCCTTATGAGGGATAGCACACTATTCAGTTTCCAGGGTGAGAGATATATGAACCATGAAAACCCAATGTCAAACAATGAAATAGGTTGTGATCAAGGCCAAAGATCCTCAATGCAAACCAAAATTTTTATGTATGATTGGATATCACATAATAGATAAATATTTCTTAACCAAGGAAAGAGGTGAATCCCTGAAAGACATAAAAGAAGGAGATGGCATCCTTGCCCCCCAAGTGTAGGAACAAAGATGGAAGAGGATACCTACTTCACAATGCAAGGAGATATCCTATTTACAACAATGTATACCATATTCTTAGCAAGGGATATTGACCCCTACATCCAAGAATGTAGATAATTGTGAAAAGGATATGTCACTCATGGAAAAGGATCCTCAAATGAAAGAGATCTTATCAAAATGACCCCCACCAAAGAGGAGTGCTTTAGATAAAATATCAACTTTCAAAGATAAATCAAGTGGGAACAAATATTCAATCATCAAGCCCCCTGTAAAACAAGAGGAAGAGGAATCTTTGGAATGAGGGGAACAATTCTAACACTAAAGCAAGGGTAAGAGTTTATAAAGAACATAATTTTCAACACAAAGAAGAAGTGACAACCTAGGACCAAAACTTCTCATCTAAGAAGGTTATCCATAGTCAAAACATCTATCAATATGATAAAATAATATTGCAATATAAACAAATACCACTAAGCTAAGGAAAGTGGTTCCCTAGACAAAGACAGAGAATAAAGAACCTTGCCCTCTAGGGATGAAAGGCAAGGGATACCTTTGCAAAACACATGTCCTAGAAAAGATATCTTGAATAATAGAAGAGAGCAATAGATGAAAAAATATTATAATACAAACCATGAAAATATAACCAATTAAGCTCAAAGCCAAAATATAATGGATTCTAGAAGACAAGAAGAAATATACCTCTTGCCCCCTAGTTATATCAGAGTGAGGGGTAAAATTATAAAGAAATCTCAAAGGAGAAATTTATTTTCTTTCATCTTTATGAATCGAATAATAAGGAGAAGGTACTTTGAAGAATCATTCCACATCTACATCATGAACCATAGTTTGAACCTAAACATAAGTGTGGGAAGAACTAGGAATAGAAGATGGATAATTAGGAATTAGATTAGGAAAGATAGGATTAGGATTAGGAAGATTAGGAACATTGGTAAAAGTGTAGGAAGTGATATGAATGGAAGACACAACCATAGGAACTCTTGGAACCATAGTTGGAAAAGGATTTGAATAGATATAAGTAATATTATGGTAAGAAGGTTGTAAGGTAGGATCTTGATTACCACTAAGATCACCACTAAGATCACCACTAAGAGGAAGAGAATTAAGGGAATTCATATCTTTCTCCACTAATGCCTCATTACTAGAAGAAATCCCAAATGGAGATGAAGAATTTATAATGTCATCTTCTTTTGCATAAGGGAAGTGCATTTTAGAGAATATGTCATCCTTTTGTATCAAAAACTCTTTACAAGGAGGGGATAAATCAATGTATTTATCCAAGGGTTTATCCCAAAAAGTAGAAGTATCCACAATGGCTTCATGAGGAAGAGAGTAATCAACATCCAAATCCAAAGGTTCATCCCAAATAGGAGGATTATCCATAACAGTTTCATGAGGAAGAGAGTAATCAAAATCCAAATCCAAAGGCTCATCCCAAATAGGAGGATTATCCATAATGGTTTCATGAGGAAGAGAGTAATCAACATCCAAATCCAAAGGCTCATCCCAAATAGGAGGATTATCATCCCTATCAATAAAGCACATTGCAGGATCATCAAAACTCACTAAAGCTTTATCCCTAAAGGGGAAAGAAGGTAAATTATACTATAAAGTAGGCTCACAGAAAAGACATATATTAGGAGGATAATTAACATCAATCCCTAACTTATCTTTGTAAAGGTCAATTGAAGAGGTTGTATAGGAAGATGAAATAGGAATAGGATCAATGGAGATCTCATTCGAACAATTTTCATCCTCACTTCCATGTACCTCATTAAGGTATCTATCATCTTGAACAACAAAAGTCTCATCAAAGTAATCAAAACAAGAATCATACATGTTGAATACGTAAAGCATGAAAATGTAAAAAAAAATACTATTTTTAAAGGAATTTTTCAATTTTTTGGATTTTTGAAATGTAAATGCAAGATCATAAAAGAAATATAATCTTAAGGCAAGAAAATAAATGATCTAACACTAAAAAGAAAGAGTTGTCTATCGTGGGTTCACCAAAATGTAAAGGTGAAGGTGAACACACAAGATAATAGAAAGGGAGATCTAACACAATAGGGGATCTAAATGCACAAAAGAAAGGGGTAAGTATGTCGGGTTCACCAAAATGTAAAGGATAAAATATGGATGAGGTCCTAGAACAATGGTTTGCACATAAAAGAGACCCCAAAACCAATATTTTACACTTACATTTGAATTGTATTGATATGGAAAGTAAATGTGGATGACTAATGTTGAAATTAAGAGATAAAGGTACTTACCTCCAAAAAAGAACCTGCTAAAAACCCTGCCAAACAGTCTCAGAAATTGTTGATTTTCTTGCTTTTGAACCAAAATTGCGAGATCTACAAAACCCAAAAATATTTTCCAATTTTTAGGGAGGTCTTCTTTGAACCTCATAAAAGGTCAAAGGCTACATTCTTTATTTGAAGGTTGATTCTAACTTTGTTCACAAATCCTAGAAGTTCACCAAAAAGGGTATCCAAGTTTGCTCTCAGATCCAAAATTTTGCACCTGTACCTGCAAGAAAAAAAGAGTTTTTTTATTTGTTTGGGGGGTTTTCCTTGGTCAAACCCTAGTTTGTAATCAACCTCAATATTGAAATTGAAATGGAGAATCTAGCAAGTAGTAGAAGTAGATCTAAGAATGAAGCTATGACATTCAATAGATATGCAATTGTATTTGAAATGTAATCAAGTATGTTAATATGAAAGCTTGGAAAATATAAACCTCCATGTTTGTATGCTTGGAATCCACTTTGAGGGAAGGATGAATGGATCTTGAATATGAACAAAAGGATCTTGAAGGAAGATCACACCATCATGATGGCTAGATCTAGGGTTTGAATGATGAATCTTCAATGCTTGAACCAAATCTCTTCAATGGCTTGAATGCTTGAATCCTTGATCTTCAATGAAGAAATTGAATGGAGAAGAGGAATTGAATGCTTTAATGGATGATTTTTTGAATGGATTCTTTCTTGAATGGATTCTTTCTTGATCACCTTTCTTGAGAGTGCTTGAGCAACAAAGATATGAATGATGGATGAGAAAATGAGAGAGGAAGGCCTCCTTTTATAGTGAACTAGGGCACAATCCTCTAGAGGGGCAACCTTGGAGAATTAAATCCCAATTAGGTCCTAACCTTTAGAAAAAATACCTAGATTAACTAAAATTAGAGGACTTACCATTCGAAAACCCAAAATAGCGAACCCGGAGGTGGGACAACAAATATCCCTGAAACTTGATACCTAGAAATCAAGAAATTTGGAATTTTGAAAGAGGGGGAAAAAATCAAGGTTGGGACTGACCTAGTCAGGTTCAAGTTTGATCTTGACCTATTAAGGTTAAAGCTTGATCTTGACCTAGTTAGGATCAATGTCAAATTTGACCTTGGGCTCAGATCTAGTTAGAATCAGGACAAGAGGTCCTGGGGATGCCCAGAGACCCAGAAATGATACCATAATGGGAAAAAATGCTAGGGATAGGCATAAAATCCTATGATGACCATGATGAAGTCTAGGAGGACCTATTTTTAAGTCCTACCTAGAAAATAGAGCCATAGAAGAGGGAAATTAAGTAGAATCCTTGGGATCCTAACCCTAATTTCACCTAGAATGAAGAAATCAAGTGCAAAAAAGAAGTGGAAAGCGGGGGAGAAAGCCAAATCAAAGAAAAGATCAATTCAAGGTGTCCAATATGACCCCAAACCACTTACTCATAGGGATAAATGCTCTTAGAATGGAAGTGCTTCCATTTTAAGACAATACACATTCAAAAGATCTATGTCCTTCTTCTCCATAATTATAACAAGTTCCTTGGAAACTTCCTCTACGATAACCACCTTGGTAGTTACTGCCTCTACATCTAGAACTTTCACCTTTCCACTCGGTCTTGCCTTTGTCCATATTTATCTTTTCTAGTCCAGATCTACCATTTTCACCATTAGATCTACCTCTTGCTCTAGGGAATCTACTACCACAACCTCTTTGTCTTTGTTCATGTCTCTTGTTCATTTTCTCCTCAGCTTTCAAAGAAAACTAATAATCCTCCTCCATGTTCTGCAACTTGACCATACTAATTTCCTCCTAGATGGAAACTATCAAACCATTCAAGTATCCATCGATTCTTACCACATCATCTTCATCATGTCCAGATCTGATATCCAATCTATAGAATTCCTCAGTATACTCTTTTACCGAGCTATCTTTCTACCTCAAACTTTGCATTCGCTGAAATAGGTTAATCTAATAATCAGAGGGTAATAACTTTCCTTTCAACTTATTGACCATTTTACTCCATACCTTGATTTTTTCTTTTCCTTTCCTCTTCCAATCTAATTGCAGATGTTCCCACCATGAGGATGCATGGCTTTTCAACTTTGTACTTGCAATCTTCACCTTCTTATCCTCAATAATATTTTCATATTCAAAATACTTTTCCATCTCAATGATCCAGTTCACCAATTCATCAAAATCCAGCTTTCCACCATAGTTAGGAGGATTGAAATGTGGTGTTGACTTCAGACTTATCAAAGCCTTCAAAAATATTTCTTCACCTTGATGCATAATAAGTGCAGGTTTTGCATTCACCTGTTCTTCTTCAATTTCATCATCACTAGCATCTTCAAGATGTCTGCCTCTTCTCTGGGCTATCTCCACTACTTCTAACCTAGTAGCAATCTACCTTAGCATATCTACCAATCCTAGATCTGCATCTCACCTCCCATGAACCATCTTGACAACCATCTAAAATTGTAGGTCAGATCGCAATCTTCTACCCCACAATAATCAACTAGGGCTTCAAGAGGAACCTACAAACCTAGATCCATAGAACTAGATCAAGATCTAACCTTTCTCTGATACCACCTGACATGAGGTAGAGAGAAAGAGGGGCCCAAGGAGGGCACACCCTAATGATCCAAGCCTACTCAAAATATGTGGAAGCCAACAAATGCAACAAAGAGAGAGAATGCAAAAACATTCATATATTATCATCAATTGAATCATACATGTCAGAATGTAAGGCCTTCCCAGTTACAGCTAGATATTATAATGAATCTCAAAAGTCCTCAAACATGTGAGGATCTATTAAAAATCCCCAATCTAATGTCTACTATCTTCTATAAAAAACTGACTCCTTAAACTACACCGAAACATCTACATTTATAGAAGAAGCTACCAAACTAAGTTGGCCTTCAAATCCACAATTAATGGAAGTAACAATCAAATCTAGGACCACATGCTTCCCAATGATGGATACAAACATTAAATTCATGATCCAATATAAATGCATAAGTTGGCCACAAGAGGAAACAAAACTAAACCTGTCGGTAAGGATAATAACCAAGTAGTAGATAGACAATGTCAAGCACCAGTGAAAACTAACTGCCCTGGAGAGAACCAACCATACTCGGTAACCAAAGGAAACTAGCCAACTTGGTCAAAGTAGAAATTGAGCAACATAGACAAACTCAAAATTATTTTGGTGACACAGGATTGCCAAGGACCTGATATGCTCCTACATCAAGGGGTAAACAAGAGGATTTTTGATATGAGGCCATTGTATTTTTGGCCAGGGCTAAAGAAAGATGTGACAGCTTTTGTAGCCCACTGTTTAGAATGTTAGCAAGTTAAGGCTGAACCTTTCCATCCACCAGGACTTTTGTACCCACATGATATACCAGAGTATAAATGGAAAGTCTTCAGTATAGATTTTATCCAGGGTTTACCCATGACATGATGTAGACATGATGTAATCATGGTTGTATTTCATAAACTAACCAAGGTAGCTCACTTTATTCTAGGGAGTTTGAGAGATGGATCTTTGGCTTTGGCCAAGAAGTTTGTCCAAGAAATTTTCAGATTGCACAAGGTACCTGAGACTATCATATCAGACATGGATACTACGATGACATCAAGGTTTTGGACAACCTTGAATGCATCTTTGGGAACTAGGTTGAATTTCAGTACCACTTATCATCCTCAGACAGATGGACAGACTGAAAGAGTGAATCAAGTGATTGAGGATTTACTCTAGATGTATTTCATGGATCAACAGTATAAATGGGAAGAGTACCTTCCATTGGTGGAGTTTTCCTACAACAACTCTTACCATGCTTCAATGTGAATGGCACCATTTGAGGCACTTTATGGACAAAAGTCTCGTACTCCTATCAGTTGGGATAGAGTAGATGATAGGGTAATCATTGGTCCTGATATGCTAAGATAGATGGAAGAACAAATGACTCTGATTCATACATGGCTAAAGGAAGCAACTGATAGATATAAGAGTTAAGCAGATAGGAACCACACTTTTAGACAGTTTCAAGAAGGTGACAAGGTGTTTTTTGCGTGTGAGACCACATAAAAACTCAATCTCTTTTGGCAAGTCTTCAAAGCTTGCACCAAGATATGTGGGTCCTTTTGATGTTTTGGAGGTCATCAACCTTGTTGCCTAAAAAATTTCTCAACTGCCAGCTCTTTCCGAAATCCATAATGTCTTTCATGTTTCTTTGTTGAAGCCCTATCATCCAGATGAATCTCAGATTCTTGATTGGCATGCATTACAGGTTCAGGATCCAGGGGTGGTGCTGGTGCAGCCTACCCACCTTGATGATCAATGTACCATCAAGGTGCATGGTAGAGATGTATTGTAGTATAAGGTCCAATAGGACCAATTATCTGTTGACAGTGCTACTTGGGAAGACGTGAAAGACATGCATAGATCTTTTCCATAGTTATTTTCTTAGATTTATTTTTTGTTATGTTTATGCTTTAAGTTTTGTAGTGAACTACTTTTTTTTATGTTTCCATAAGACATTGGGTCTATGTTAAACCCAATATGATGCTTTTAGTATATAGGACTATTTGTGTGACTATCCTTACATTTATGGTTTTAGACTTATGTTAGCTTGGTTGAAGGTTTGTCTATCCAAGTCATATTAAATAAATGATATGGATATATAATTTTAATATATTTTTCTTATTAATTTATGATGAAATATTTTAATGAAGTAAAAAGTATGATGTTATATGTGGAATTTTTACTTTCATTATGAATCATTAATTATGATGAATTGAAATGATGAACATGTTATGCAATTTAAATTCAATTATTGGATTAATGAGACTAACCTATTGATGATATTTTGAGTTTGATCATGCATGACAGGAGACGAAGGTGAAAATGTGATTGAGGTAGAGTGTTCTTATCTTGTTGATAGGGGTGATATCAGAATAATGGTTGCAAGCACACACCACTTAAATTATTTTGAAATATTATGAGTTTCCTGCACTATCTCGTGAAATGAATGTTTGGATAAAAATAGTACTGCTATTTTTATTTATTTTTCTCTTTCTTGAATGATTTAGTTAATTTGTGTGTGAGTGTTTTTAGTTAAAATTTTTGTTATCTAGGTCTGAATGATTTTTTTTTAACAAGAGTATGGTTTTACTTAAATTTCAACTTAAATTCTTCTTATATGATACCTTTTCATAAGGCATCAAGGACAATGCACTTTCTAAGAGGGGAATAATGTCATAACCACATTTTAGACTCCTAAATCTATGCATGTTTAACAGAGAGTTTGACTGAGTCAACCCAATCTTTAGGCTACTTTTTATTATTATCTTTGAGAGGTGTCTAACCATTTTTGTGAGAACTAGTAGTTAACACACCACACTCAGTGTTTATCCTCCAAATGTGTAGCCAGTAGAAGAGAAACTTCATGAGAGAATAAGAACTGTGTATAGTCACATCTTTTTTATTGTGCACATGTGTGTTAGTTTTCAGAGAGTTTAGAGGAGATTTAGTTAGAATGAAACATGGCATGAGGGGGGAATCTTTGGGGATTACACATGAGGAATGAGATTAAGTAGATTAAATTGAGATTCATTAAACAGACAACAAATAAAGGAGAAGGGGGGGCAGAAAGTCACAGGGAGAAGGAATTGGGAAAAAGAGAGGAACGCAACTAGAAGAGACTAGAGGAGAAGATTCATCATCTACAGACTTCTCCATTTATATTCAGGTTCCTTTTTCTTTTTAATCTGTAAATAGAATGGAAGGAAATCTTTTTGAATGAGAAATAGATTAATTCTTTCTCAATATGGAAATAATTGGTTACTTTAGAAGTACCCTCTGTAAATAGAAGTGATGTAACTCTTAAATGTGTGAATCTTTCATTGTAGATGTGTCTATCAAATTCATGTATGTGAAATATTTAAACTTGATTGATAATCTTAACTCATCACAGAAATTGTCACAAGTACATGAAAATATCTTCGCTAATATTTTCAAAGAAGAAATACCAGTTTCCTTGTAAATTGGTAAAGTGTTGGTGATTACAAGTAATAGATGCATTAATCCTCAAACACATTTTTTCTTTTTTTATAATGTGCCCTGAGCTAGGCGATCCTCATACTGTTTCTCTCTACATACCTGTATCAAACATAAGTAGAGGCATATACTAAATCCACAAATATTGTACTACTTAAACTTTCCTTAAGGATGCCCATCATTAATTTATTCCCCTGCTCTCCTCTCATTTTTTCAGCAGCTCCATGTTTATTCTCAGCCCTGCACTCCATGTGGACCTCAACACCATTAAAATCAAAATCATTGAATATGAGAAATGGAACTTTCAGCCCATTTAACAGCATTTATGGTGCTCCCTTAGCTATTATATATTATACCATGAAAGATCAAGGTTATCAATTTGAGCTGTTACTTGTTGTAGCTGGAACTCAATAGTCCACTCTCCCAACTACCATTTTGTTCCCCCCCAAAATCAAAATTCTTTCATGCTATTTTTCTGGTCATGAAAATAAGTTTGATTATGATGTCTCCCAACCTGTTGATTTTAGTTCTAGGTTAATAAGTCTCAAGGCATTGGGGGCCTGAGATATGGGTTAATTATGAGATGGAAGATCTTTATGCCATGGCCTTGGGAACCACATTAACTATTTCCTTAGTAGTTCCATAACATTGTTCTTCTCTATGCTTTGTGTTTGAATCATAATTGGTCACCTTTTGGTGGAGTATCGATGGATGAATGAGTCAATTACAACTCATGTTATCGGTATCACCACTGCAGTGATTGTGTTTGCAATTAGTAAAGGTAAAAGTTCTCATATTCTGGTGTTCAACGAGGAGCTATTCTTCATCCATCTTCTTCAACCAATCATTTTCAATGC